>JBBMKA010087778.1:0-13549 GCA_037833695.1 Sechiopsis laciniata | reverse complement strand
AGGTAACTTGGGATAGCACCAGGACGGCTAGAGGAGGAGCTGCATGATCATGGGAGCCGCCGACACTCTGCCTGTTTTATGTTTTCTATTGATTCAGCATGTAGTTGGGCTTGCAGCCTTTAGGAGACTCTATACTTTATGTTTTCGAAACTAATTTAGAATGTTGTTTTGAATTCTGGCCAGTACACTTATTTTGCTTTATGAAATGTTAAATTTTATTGCAATGTCATCTATTGGTTTTTATCTATTTAAACGGTTTTAATTTCATACATGCTGAGTAAGGACTAGGTTTAGGACCCCTTTTCGGGTCGGGTTGTTACATAAACAACCCGCACAAGGCTCGGAGAAGGGAAAAATTACCCAAACCGAGGCCCAGGGCTTGGCAGGGCGTGCGGCAGACGAAGCCTCGGCAGAGCGCGCGACGAGGCTTGGCAAGCAGCTGCGGAGGGCGCGAAGCGCTGCTGGCGAGCTGGGCGTGCGGACAGTGCGTGCGAGCGCTGGAACAGCCGCTGTACTCGACGTTGGTGAAGGGAGGATTGCGTGCGGGCGGGCGATCACGGCAGGGCGTGCGGTCGCTGGAGCGAAGGTGCAGGTGGCTTCACTATGGCCATGCTCGGGTTGGCGGATGCGAGTGTGTGCGGGCCCTAGGGACGCACGCGATCGGCTGGTTGAGCGAGCGCGCGACAGAGGGATGCGCGATCGGGGCGAGCGATCTGGCGAAGGGGCGTGCGCGCTGGGTCGAGTTTTCATTGCGGGTGCGGCGATCAGCGAAGGTACGTGAACGAGCTGGGCAGATCTGCGAGCGCGCTGGGAGATAGCGAGCTGGCGTGCGAGTGGCGAGCTGCTGCTGGAGGTCTCGGCAGGATGAGCAGTAAGCTGCTGAGTGTTCGACAGGGCGAGCTCAGCGGTGTGGCTGGGCGAGGGAGACAAGCTCGACAATGGGGAGAAGAGAGAAAGAGAAGTAGGTCTCGGCTTGGAGAGAAAATGAAAATGGAAAGGAGGTCCGAATGAAAAGAAGAAGAAGGTTGCGGCTCAAAGGTTTTGGTTTGGCACAAAAGTAAGGGAGAAGGGAGGTCGCGACACATCCCCTCTAGGTCCTGGGTTCGAGTCCTGGCGAGAGCGTCTTTTTATTTAATTTCCCCAAGTAATCAACCGAGGCTCCAAATCTCCCAAAACGATAGAGCTAACTCCAGAAACCTGAAACCGAATAAAAACCCAACTTAGCAAAACAACCGAACAAACCTGAAACCCTAGAAAATTACCCGACTACCCCTAGAGGCCAAATTACCAAAATGCCCCTGGAGGTCCAAGCTACCCTAACGGCCCAACCAAACTTCAGGAAAAGAAACCGAACGTACTTAGAGAACCGAAATGGAAAAACTGGGCCGTTACAGGAAGGCAACAGACCAGGTATCAATCTAATGGCATCCAACAACACCATTGTCACTGAACAAGTTCCACAACTCACTGTAGAGCAAGCTACTCTAGGGCAACTTGCTGTGCAAGAAAGCACAGAAGTTCGATCGAATCCAGAAATCACTATGGCAGAAATTGCCAATTTAGGGCGAGAAGTCTGTACAACTGTTAAGGAGGCAACCGAAGGGTCCACCTCTGTTGTTGATGGTTCAACGGTAAAAAGACAGGATGATCAAATTCCTGCAGGCACCGACCCAATCATCTTGGAAGTAAGGGCTGCTGAGGCTCTGGAAACGGAATTGACGGAAGAAGAGAAGGGCAAAAAGCTCGAAAAAGAGAAAGAAGAAGCTAGAAAAGTTATGGACATCACAGCACAATATGACAGAGAAGAAGAACAAGCCAGAAGAGCCATGGAAGAACAAGACGCTGCATTAGCAAAAAGTCTAGAGGAGGCATAAACCACACCTAAGGGCAAGAAGAAAGAGAAGAAGGTGGTAAAAAATAAGCGACCACCCGCGAAGAAGAGAACAAGAACTGTGAGGACCTGCATTGTGAAGCAGGAAGTGAATGAGCTACCCTCTGCAAGGTTAACACCAGTAGAAAAGGGTAAGGGCATTACAAGTATATCAACAGAAACCAAAACTCCGCAAGCAAAAACAAGGAGATTGAGCAACATTCCCAAGTTAATAGAACTGGCAGATGCTGTAAAATAAGAATTCTTGCAAGAGCAAGGATTTGCCAAGCCATGTTAAGTCAGGAAATCTAAGATACCATCGCACAACGAGGATGGGATAGTTTCTATAGGCCAAGTATCAATGCTAATCCTAGATGGGTACAGGAGTTCTACAGCAATGAAGTTGGGGTCAATCGCTGCATCACGCAGGTGGTAGGAAAGAAAATCTATTGGGATTGTGACGCCTAAAACGATTTATTCGGATTCCAAGGGTACAACGAGGCCCAATATGATAGACTAATTAGATCACCTACAAGCAAGGAACTGGAAGAATGCTTACGAATGATGGCCATACCCAAAACACAGTGGGCAAAGAACAAGCCTTTCCAGGGCTTGAACCTTAACTGGAAGGGCACCACTGGAACAATTTTGTTAAGATCAGCATCATGCCAACAACGCATGACACTACTTTATCCCAAACGAGGATATTGTTGATTTACACTATTTGTGCAAGTCTAACAATTGATATAGGGCACATCATTGAAGATGAAGTTAGGAAGCAGATGGGGAACACGCACAAGAAGCTATTTTTCCCACACTCCATCACTGCATTCTGCCTACATCAAGGATTGAGGTGCAAACCCGAAGCAAACACTGAAGGTCAAGGGAGTTTTCCAAATGACAGTTAACAAAAGTAAAACGAAGGAACCCATGATCAAGGAGTTCACAATGCAGCTCAAAAGGACTATACATAGGAAGGATCTGCTTGCATCTATACCATCAATGGGACCACCACCAAGGCAGAAGCAATCAGCACCTCATACACAGCGAGGGACTTCTCCAGCAAGTAACTCAGTACCGTCAATTCCACAACCATCCAACTTACCTCCAAGCTCGAACACTGAAATGAGCTTCAAAGTGAGGACACCCTGCCACTAAAGAGAAAGAAGAAGGGAGTAAGGAACGAGGCTGCAATAGCCAAGCCAATAGCTGAAGAATAGTGCTCAGACCCGATTATCAATAATGAATAGGAAGCACAAGTAGTTGGTACGACAGAGGAACGTGTGCCAGCACCACAGCAGCAACCTCTAGTTATATTGGAACAGCGACCGTCGTGCGATCCAGAAGGCACCAATACCCTACCACCATCACCAGAGGAAAGACAGCCAATGCCACCACTTGCTAATAAGGATTGGACGTGATCAACAAGAAACCCTAGACGTTATAAATAGAAGATTGATCAAAGAAGAATGTGTGCTGGTTTAAAAGGGAACAACCATTGATGAGCGCTCGAGACGCCGAGGTTTCTTGAGAGATCTCGGTGGAATCCTGTTCATCTGTAGCCCATAAGAACTTATTATTAATGCGGCGTGTAGAAGAAGACTTCATTGATAACAATGATGGCAATTCTATTACTCCATAGATAGATTAAACTAGCATTGGTATTTCTTATTTCTCATTTCATACTCTATTTACTTTATGCATTTCATGAACACAGTGAGTCATTTTCTCAATTTAATTCTATGAGTTTTTTGTTTCAGACTTGATCTCCTGCTAACAACTTATAATTAGAATTAATGAAAGAAAATAATCTTAGGAAAATCGAGAAGTAATATAGTTAACTCAATGTTAAGGTAAGGAGGAAGACTGGTAAGAATGGATATTGTTCTTATTTATCGCAGGTCGATTGACCATCCACTTGCGAGTGCTTAACAATTACCTTGGAAAAGGGTATGTTAAGAGTTTAACCTAACAGTGGTCACTAGGTAAGACTTAATCTTAATCTCTTCTTAGAGAGATATTAGGAATAACTATCTTACTAGCTGCTTACACAAGCTTAGGTTAATTTGGCAAACCTAAAGGTAAGAGTACCTGTAGGTTGCAGTCAAGTTCTTCGAATGGGGACTTGAGTTAAAGTTTAGTAAAAACTGTTTTTCTCATGACAATTCACCTTGTTTGATTAAATTGTATTACGAATGATTCCTTGTAAGTAATTCATATAGTTCTAGGTACAATAAGATGATTAGGAAGTAAAAGCAAATTGGGATGCTGGTGAAAGAATTTATAATGCTGTAAATTAATTAAGCACGCATCGAATCGTTATCCACATGTGTTGGCCTCCAGTACACTCGAACGAGGAACCTAGAGGGAGACCCAGCAGGTTACGTTTAGTCTAATGCAATGGCTATTGCATCATTAAATGGGGTTACTCAATCCCGCTGGCGCATACACTGCCCCGAGACTAATCATGAGGAGCCACAGCAGATGCTGTGGTCTGTATTAACAAATGTGGAAGCATTTGTTTGAGAGGGAAGTATGATTTCGAACCCACCACGCAACGCATGCCTGTTTTATTCTTCATTCTGGTTAAATTATTCACATTAGTAGTGCATTCTCACATAGCAGCTGCATCTGCATCAGCATTAGCATTAGCATTAGCCTTAGTTTAGTATCACAATCCAAAACACATTCAAAACCCCATTCGTACATTTTTTGCTATTTTTACCCTTGACGTATGTCATTGTGCTTCCAATTCCCTGTGGGATCGATAAAATAAATACTTATAACTTACTGCAATTCGGCCGCGTATACTAGCGCGTAATCCAATTCTGAGCCATACTTAGCGATAAGTCACTCTGAATTAATTACTAAACAATAGTACATGCGGCTTGTATTGCCAGATCAGGAGTCCATTGTAACTAGAGTACACTTGATTATATTCACACTTATCGAGTTGTATTAGCTGGAGGTAGCAGGTATTTTTTGTCCATTATTGATGATTTTTCAAGAATGACTTAGATTTTCATGATGAAACAAAAAAATGAAGCCTTCAAGAATTTCAGACACTCCAAGGTTCTTGTGGAAAATTAAATAGGGAAGAAGATCAAGAGACTTCGAATTGATAATGACCTAGAGTTTTGCAATTCTCAATTTAATGAATTCTGCAAAAACGAAGGGATTGTTCAACATCATACTATCAGGGACACACCTGAATAGAATGGGGTAGTCAAACGTATGAATCGAACTTTATTGAAGAGAGCAAGATGCATGCTCTCAAATGCTGGATTAGCAAGAAGATTCTAGGTAGAAGTAGTAAATACAATGTGCTATCTGATCAACCGTGGGCCTCACACAGGTATTAACTGTAAAAAATCATACGAGGTATGGTTGGGTAAGCCTAGAGATTACTCTTTGTTAAAAAAATTTAGTTGTAATGTCTATTACCATGTCAGTGAGGGCAAGTTAGAGCCAAGAGCCAAAAATGGTATTTTTGTAGGTTATAAAATTGGAGTTATAGGATACATGATATGGTCTCCTTCTGAGAATAGAGTTATTCATAGCCAAAATGTTACCTTTGATGAAAACTCTATATTTAACTCCGTTGTGCAGTCCATGGTTGCTAGAAATAATAGTGGTGTTGATAAACAGGTAAAGCTGGATTTTAGTTCGAACATAGATGAATTACAACACCAAGGTGTAGAATTAGATCAACATGCTACAGATTATTTAGATATGCCTATTGATCAGTTAGATTTACCTATTGATCAGCTAGATATTACTCCTATAGAAACTGATACCACTGATCAATCTTCTAGTATTGAAGCCAGACAGTCGAGTATAGCCCTTGATAGAGCTACAAGAATTTGTGTTCGACCTCCAATTAAATATGGTTTTTAGGATATGGTTTCTAATACACTGCAGGTAGCTAAAGAGGTGGATACTTATGAACCGTCTACCTAAAAAGAAGTTGTTTCATGTAGTGAGTCAGAGAAGTGGCTTGCTACAATGGGTGAAGAAATGGAGCCTCTGGATAAGAATCAGACTTGGGAGTTAGTCAGATGACCAAAGGAAAGGAAGATTGTAACTTGCAAGTAAGAAGAAGAAAGGAATTTCACCTACAGAGGGAATAAAATATAAAGCTCATATAGTTGCAAGAGGGTTCACTCAGAGAGAGGGTGTTGACTATAATGAGATCTTCTCACCAGTAGTCAGGCACACTTCTATCAGGGTGAAACTAGCTATAGTGGCCCATCATAATTTAGAACTTGAGCAACTAGATGTGAAGACAGCTTTTCTGCATGGAGAGTTGGATAAAGAGATTTATATGACCCAACCAGATTGGAAAGAGGACTATGTATGCAAGCTGAAGTAGTCCTTGTAAGAACTAAAAAAATCTCTAAGGCAATGGAACAAGAATTTTGACAGCTATATGATTGAGTTAGGCTACAATAGAAGTTCGTATGATTTTTGTGTGTATCACAACAAGTGTAAAGATGGCTCGATGGTTTATCTTATTATGTATGTGCATGATATGCTCATAGCTGGCAAAGGCAAGTCTGATATTGAGAGGTTGAAAGATCTATTGAATGTTGAGTTTGAGATGAAAGATTTATGGGCTACTTAGAAAATCTTGGGTATAGAAATTTATAAGGAAAGAGAAAAGAATAAACTTTTCTTGTCACAGAAAGGCCACGTTCAGAAGATTTTGTCAAGATTTGGCATGTCGTCAGCTAAGCCTATAGATACCCCAAGTCCTACTAATATTTAACTATCCTTAGAATTTGTACCCCAATCTGAAGTAGAGGAGGAATATATGTCCCGTGTTCCTTATGCTAGTGTAGTTGGTAGCTTAATGTTTGTTATGGTTTGACCTGACCTCGCCCATGTTGTTAGTGTTGTTAGTAGGTATATGGGCCAACTTGGAAAAGAACACTGGCAAGCTGTGAAGAGGATTTTTCGTTATCTTAGAGGTTCATCTGATATTGGTCTTGTTTATGGGAATGAGACACAGTGTTTAGTGACTGGTTATTGTAACTTTGACTATGCTGGGGATGTCGATAGTAGAAGATCAATGACTGGTTATGTCTTCACTCTTGATGGTTCTGTTGTGAGTTGAAAGGCTACTCTGTAGCCTACAATAACTTTGTCTACAACTGAAGCAGAGTATATGGCATTGATAGAAGTTGCTAAAGAGGGAATATGGTTGAAAGGACAAGTCAGTGATTTTAGTCTTCATCATGATCGAGCGGTAGTGTACTGTGATATTCTGAGTGCTATATGCCTTGCCAATGATCAAGTTCACCATGAAATAACGAAGCACATAGAAGTAAGGTATCATTTTACGAGAAATGAGAAAACGATAAAGGTTTAAAAAGTGGGCACTGCTGATAATCATGCTGATATGTTCACCAAGGCAGTGTCACATGGCAAGTTCCAACATTGTATGGATTTGCTGGATGTTTATTTTTGTTGAGGTCCCTAGGGGACATTCTGAGGTAGAGGGAAAAGCATCTGAGTTTGTTGTACACCTGGTATACAATCTAATCTGGAATACATCTCGAGTGTGGTATGCATCTGGCATACATCTGGTTCATCAGGAACATCTGGTATACTGCTGGTACAATCTTTTGCATCTGAAGAAGAGTTCAAGTCAAGGTGGAGATTTGTTCAGATATGCCTTGGACGACTGATTGTTCTACAATTACTAAACAAAATCTTTTTTTGGTGTTTCTATTTCGTATATGGGTCTTTTATTTGAATGGCCTTTTTATCTGTAATAGGGTTTTAATGAGTGTGTCTATATAAACATGAATTAAAACCCTAGCCCCCATGATGTTTATTATTTTTTTTGCCTCTCCTTAATAAAATCATGCCCCCTCTCTGCCCTGTGGACTAGCTAACACAACGTTAGTGAACCACATAAATTCTGTGTTGTTTCTTCTATTACTTTTTCTTATTTTCAATTTTTTGATGATTGTCGATTTCATAACACCTCGAATTTTTCAAAAGATATTATTTGATTTTATCTTGTCCATCCTTTTGTGTGTGAATGAACTTTTTATATTATTTTCCTAGATTAACAATGTTGTAGCATAGTCTAGCATTCATACTTCTCTTAATTCTTTCAATGTTAAAACTTTTCTTGCAACAATAAACCAAATTAGCCAGCTCTTCCATGAATGTATACAAATCTAATGTTGTCGCATAATTCTAAACATTCATACATAAAATACCTTAAAACCAGTTTATTTTCTTAATCTCCATTCCTTTGCAAAAGTTAGAATTTCTTTTTTATAAAAGCTCTCTTAAACATGATAAAACCCTAATTTAACTATAGTTCTAATGCTAAGATTATGCAGTTACAGCCTAAGTAACTCTCTTATTAAGAGTTAAAAAACTCCAATCTTGAATTATTGTTTGTCCTCCAACAATATCACTATGCTCAAGCTTCATGACTTCGGAAAACCTAGTTGCCTCGTGTGCAATAAAATCATACTCACGCAAGTATACGCGGTCTGCAGTAAGTAACAAGTAAATTATCAATCTCCGCAGGGACTGTGATTTATCTAAGGCGATGTTTAGAATTGAACAGAAATAAACAAATGGTTGTTGTGATTGATTGGGTTAAATAACATAAATAAAATAAAGAAAACAGTTGTAAGAAAGATTATGAGAGAATAAGGATAAACCAAGGTACTCGTGGAAAGAATTAGCAATGCGTTGTAAAGAAACATGTTGTAAGGGGTAACTATTATACTACGCCACTCAAACTTCATCTTTCGCTTCTGTTTGCATCAAGCCCGACTTCTGCTGCAACTTGATGTAATGATTACCCGACACTATGTATGCAGTAGTTACGTGGATTATTCCTAAGCTCCGATTTAAAGTATTAAAGACTTAATACTAACCTACAGAACATGTAAACTAGACTTAGGTAATTTCCTCTTCTGATTTACAACCTATTAGTGCGTGTGGATGGTCGACCGACACTTATTGTTGATGTTTGCCCCTAATTAACATGCTCTACTTATGCCTTTCCTATTCCTTCTTAACACATGCTAAAACTAATCACTTTTCCCTAGTGTTGACTTAACGAAATTAGTTCATCATACAAACAAGAAATACAGATAACGACATGGAAAACATGCAGAAATATTGCTTAAATGAAATAAGTCTAATAAGAAAAATAGAGAAAACAATGTAAAACTCTTGATTTCGAAAACTCTCTAGACCTCCCTCCGTGTATCTATGTTTTTTTTTCTATTACAAGGGTCTCCCTTTTATAGTCATCCTTCGAATCTTCCAGAATAAGCACGGATCAATTGACGTGATATCTTTCCTTATGTGAATTTGCCAATTCAGCTTGTGTGTTTAAGGCAAGAATCTCATAATTTCAGCAATTTTTCTCTCTAGTGTCTGATTAGTCAACATCTTGCTTTCATTTTATTCTTTCCTTATTTAGTTTATGGTGCCTTGGCATTTCCCCAAACGTTGCTCTGCTTGCAATCGCGCGTCTTGATTCTCAATTCTGCATCGCTTTGCACTGCATTTTTCTGTAAACATAGTTTACCAGCATAAGCTTTGCTAAATACGTGCTAAGTGTGCTAATTCTGCCATTTTTCGTGCTATAATTCATATCTCTCAATTTATTCCTCTAATTCGTAAGCATTAGCTATGTAACGGCCCAGTTTTCCATTCCAGTTCTCCAGGTACGTTCTGTTACATTTTTCGGTTGGGCCGTTAGGGCAGCTTGGACCTCTGGGGGTATTTTGGTAATTTTGCCTTCAGGGGTAGTCTCGTAATTTGCTAGGGTTCGGGGTTGTTCTGTTATTTGCTGAGTTTGGGTTTTCCTTCGGTTTCAGGTTTCCAGGGATAGCATTGCTATTTGGGAGGTTTGGAGCTTTTGTTTGATTAATTGAGAAAAAGAAAAGAAAAAGTCATCGTCGCCAGGACTCGAAGTCGAAACCTAAGAGGGGACACGTGTCACGATCTCCTCCCTCCCTTCCTTTTGCCGAGACCTAAAGGGAGTTAGCCGCAATTCCCTTTCTCCCTTCATTCTTTTCTTCTCCTTTTCTCTCATTTACCGAGCAGCCCTCTTCACCAAGCTTTCTTCGCATTTTCTTCTTCTCCTTCTCCCATCCCTAGCCGAGACACCTTCACCGCCCAAAACCCCAGCCATTCGCCAAGCTCGTCCGCACGCTCAGCACTGCCAGATCGTCAAGCCCTTCGTACGCCCTCTTCCCCGAAGCCACACTACCGAGCTCGCCCGCACGCCTCCAGCGAGATCGCAAACCCTCGTGCGCAGTCACCGAGCAGCAACCCCGGATCGCACACACACTCACTCGTCCCAGCCGTCCACGCACTCACTCCCGTACGCCCTTCGCAGCTGCCTGTCCCCAGCGTCATGCCTTCGCTCCCAGCCGCACGCAGCAGCTCCCAGCCGTTTGCGTCCCGATCCCGCACACATGCCTAGCAGCTTTTCGCCCAACCCTGCCGCGAACGCACGCCACAGTCGCAACACGCCTGCTCAGCATTGCCAGTGCACGCAATTGTGCCTTCGCCTGCCCGCGCACAGCCGCACTTTCATCCGCGCATCGCTCCTTCGCTCGCCACACAGCCCTTGTCCGAGTGCTGCCACAAGCCAGCCTTGTCAAGAGCCAGCTACCGAGCCCTTGTGTTTGGTTAGGGTAATTTCTCTTCCGAGCTTGTGTTGGTCTTTTTAGTTTCGAGCCGCTGTCCGCGTAGAATTTAATTAGTATTTCCTGTTTTATTATTTGCTAGGTTGTGTTCTACTACAGCTCAAGGAGCATCTTTTACTTGTTGTATTGTTTTCTGCTTGTTTCCAGGTAAGGATTCCTTGCCGGGATTGTGTGGACCCTGCGGGACTTCTCTGATTGCTTTCCTGTTTATTTGCTTACTGTTATTGGCATGTTAGTGGATAGGAACTTGTTTGCTGAACTATTCTGCTGGCATGTTTGATTTCTGTTTCACATGTTAGTGCCATGCTAGGTTTGTTCTTCCAGCATGTCTGATTCCTGCTTTTAAGTTCGTAGTACCATGCTAGGTTTATGTGTTGTTGAGCATGTTTGTATGATAGGAATAGGATTCGTAATCTTAGATAGAACTTGTTAGGTTATCATCATCCAGAGGCTGAGAGTGGACCAACGTATGTGTCCCCATCGGTCGGGCTGTGAGGACAGATTCCTTACCCCTGGCAGCCAGGTGTGAAGTAGCTTCCACACCGGCATAAGCCTAGTCTGTAGCCTATTAGAGCAGAACCCTGCCAACGGTGTAAGCCTGCCTTGGCCGGTTCTTAGCTTCAGGCGTCGGTAGTATTCAGGCTGCTACAGTTGAGTGTCGAGGGCCTCGCACTATTGTAGATCAGTGACACCGCTTCCAAGTCTTTAGGCATGCGTACCTGGACTGGCATAGAATGTCCCTAGGCCCCCACATTTACGCAGTTTGCAGCAGCATGCGGTGTCCCTAGGCCCTCACATTTAGGCACCAGGTAGAGAGCTCCCTCAGGCTAATGTTTGTGAGTACACCCTTCCTTTTCGAGTTTAGAGCCAGACTTCGGGTACTCTTCCGGATGTCCCAGGACCAGTTTAGAAGCTGGTCAGGACCTGCTGTTGAGCAGTCACTTGGCCGAGGGTATGAGACCTTCGAGGATATTTGTTTTGGGATTAGCTTTTGAGTTGATCATTTGGTCGAGGGTAGAGACCTTCGAGAATAACTGTTGGGATCAGTTTTTGAGCTGATCATTAGGCCGGAAGTAAGAGATTTCCGATCACTCAGGAGTTGTGTTGACAACTCATTCCAGAGATTCTGTGTTGGTAACTGTTTGCTTGTTTGCTTGGATTGCTAGATGATGCGTTGTTTCGTACTGTATCCCGGTTGGGGATTCTTAGTGAGTGCCTTCGTACTCACCCTTATTTTCTGTGGTTTTTTCCACCAGGTAACTTGGGACAGCACCAGAATGGCTAGAGGAGGAGCTGAATGATCATGGGAGCTGCCGATGCCACTCTGCCTGTTTTTATGTTTTATTTTCTTGATTCAGCATGTAGTTGGACATGGAGTCCATAGGAAGCTTTTACACATTTGTTTTGGAACTATTTGAGAATGTTTGTTTTAAATACTGGCCAGGAACTTACTTGCTTAAATGAAATGTTTTTAATTATACAAGCACCTGATTTGTTTACTTTATTTCTTAAATGTGTTTTATGCATGCATGCCGAGTAAGGACCAGATTTAGGACCATTTTTGGGTCGGGTCCTTACAAGCTATTTTCACCTTTTTCTCCTTATATTCACCTTTCTCGCATTGGATTTTCAACAATAAACTCAAAAAATGATCTAAGAGTATTTATAATTCTAACTCTATTTGAGAGTCATCACTTCATACAAGAAAAACTCTCTCATTTATTCACAATTAATAACATAGTATCTCTTGGGATATAACTTTACGACTTTATGCACTATGACTTTTGTTGCACATAATACTTTTGCTTCATATGTTTTATGTCAGGCTTTAACCTAATTCATCTTATTCTCAAACTCTTTCAAAATAGAACTTGTAACTAAAGTATTTTCTAAGGTGATAACTCTCAGCATTGTGAGTAATTGTTGATTTATTAAGGACTTTTGAGAAAACTAAATAGAATTTTGTATTGAATTAAAGAGAAAGCTTTGCTTTAGCAACAAAATATAGCAATTTACAATGTTCTATACTTTTCTAAATAGGATATGCTTTTTAGAAGTTTTTGTAGCAATTGTGCATGAATGTGTTGAATCTTGATGTTTGAAAGTAAGATATCTAATCATTGATATATTTGCTACAACAAACAGATGAAGCAAATTGTGAGTGATGCTAATGAAAATCTGAAGCAACATTGAAGCCCGCAAAGCAATTAAGTGCAAAGTGTGTGACGATCCAAGGAAGGGATCAAGCGGTGATGTTAATTACTATGCGGATGCGCCTAATCTGAATCATTGATTCTATAGCGGGAAGTTTGAAACAGAGAGGAATTATGGAAGTGTATAAAAGCTTAAGTTTGTCATTGTTTTATGGATGGTCATTGTTTTAGAACAGAGAGCAAGTTAAAAGATAGATAGTTCGATCATCATTATTTTTTAGAAGTCAATTTAGTTTAGAAGCATTTTTGTTCTTTGTAGAGAGTAGATCGTAGTTGTAGTTCATTGAATTTTTGTAGATTAGCAGTTTACTTCAGCATTAGATAAAAACAAAGCTTGGAATTGAAGAATGTTGATCGAAGCAGGGAATAAGAATTGTTGTTTCTTCATTTTTTTTTTATCAAGCTTCATCTTTTCTTTATATCTTATCTCTTAATTGATTTGAGTTTCTGAATTGTGAGTTATGTTTAATAAACACTTTTGTTGCAGTTTGATTTGTATGATTATGAATTCTGTTTTTGCAATTATTATGAGCATGTTTATTTTTTATGAGGAGCTAAACTTTTAATGAGGGAAGAAATTAGGTAAGTAGAAGTAAATTGCTGAAGCACAAGATAGGAAGATATTGAATTATGTATACGTGTTGTTTTAATCCTAAATGTGATTTGTTTGATCAGTCGATTGTATTGGTTATGTGATACGATCTGAGCCGTTTATTATTAGTATTTATTTAGTTATTAGTATTTAATTATTATTTGTTATTTTAATT
>JBBMKA010087737.1:0-13555 GCA_037833695.1 Sechiopsis laciniata | reverse complement strand
ATAATATCAACTTATCATTTTCTTCATAAAATCTCTTAATTTTAAGCTATTTAACTCTCACTAATTGAGAGTTATCAGGTGCCTTTCAGATGGACACTTTGTGTTATTCACACAAATAAAGATTAAAATTTTTTTGGTGTAACAGGTACCATGACGTTGGTCGACTTTCGGATCAGCAAATGGCTTTGCTGCAATATCAGCGAGAGAACCTTCATTTTCTTAATGAGGAGGTATATATTAACCTTATAAACATACTTACCTCAAGATGGTTTGATACATAGCCGCTTCATTTCATCATGCTCTTCTCCCTGTTCTTATTGGAAGAAGCTAATTTACTTGTTAAAATAGATATTTAGTACCACTTAGCTGTAGTCTGTAACCTTTTCTCTTGATCCTTTTAGATTCTCCGGTTGCAAGAGTGCTTAAGTAAATATGAACGGTCTAGTGATGGAAGCACACCTCAGGTGATCATTGTTAATTTAATTTTTTATGTTTATTTTTTTAAAAGATTTTATCTGTATAATACTTGTATAACTAAAGTTTGTACTGATTTGTAAGATTTCATTCATGAGTGCGAGCCTAGGAAGCACCACACATACATGGCTACGTGACAATTTCTAAAAAGTAGGATATAAACATGTTGGGGTGACATTTGTTTTGAGATTATGTATGTGTATATATTGATATATGTAATCTTTTATAAGGACAGTTGGCCCTAGCCAGAAGAAGAAGAAGTTGTCATACTAATAGCTTAGGAATGATCAATACATAAGGATTAGCTCTAGAACATTTTTATGTTACTTTTAACGTTGGGTTTTAATTTTTCCAAAAGTTGTGTCCAAGCCGTGTCTTAAATTAGATAAAGTATATTTAATAATAGACACATTTGTTAGAGTTTTGGATTTGGATCTGTGTCTGGAGCCGGAGCGTGTCCAAGGTGTTAACAAACTCATAATTCATGTTCAGGACTTGTGGTAGGGAGCTACTTTTTTGTTTTTTTGTCTTTTTTTTTAATATTTGTTAGTGTCTAGACCAACTTACGTGAGAATACCTCGACTATACTCTCGGGGCAACGACATGATCCTACTGCATATGATGTTAAGAAAACCCACGGTCAATTAATTTTTAGGTAGATGACTATCATGGATTGAACTCATTCTCTCTTAGTTCCTTAAAATCCTTTTGATCACTAGACCAATCCATGATGGTTTACTATTATCGGACATAAAAAGAATAATTAAATGTTATGTAGTGAGTCCAGTGGGAGCACATTGGAGTATGTTTTGAAAAAAGTGTAAGCACTGGTTAATCTAGGATAAATTCCATTATACAGGATAAAAAGTCAATCTACCTAATTATCCAGCACCTTTGAAGTATTCATGAATGGTTTCAGATAGTTTCTAATTCTGAAATGTTGGACTAGCGTGTTCATTCCATTTTTAATTTGGGGTTTGAGTGTAATAATTTTTTAGATTATACATCTTTTGATGTTGGAGTTTCTTGGTTTTATATCTGTTTTATTCAACCATCATGGAGTGGGTGCTAGTAGTCAAGAGGGTCTTGAAGAACTAAGAGGTGATGGATTCAATTCATGGTGGTCACCTACTGAATTAATTTCTTAAGAATTTTTTTGAGATTCGAATGTTGTAGAGTCAGGTGGTATGTTCCGTGACAAAAGTCGAGGTGCGCGCAAATCGGCCCAGACAGTCATGGTTATAAAAAAAAAAAAAAATGTATCTGTTTAGAGTCTATGAAAATAAAATTATCTCACGTGAAAGTCAATGATGTAAAATATGTCAAGGAGATGAATGAAAATGGCTGTAGTTACCGATGGTTTTCTTTTTCAGGTTGATCTTGCCCATATGCTAGCTGCACGTGATCAGGAATTGAGGACACTTTCAGCTGAGGTATGTCTTTACGTACAGAACTATGGGTATTCTTTTATTCGATTTTTAATCAAGTTCAACTTCATGGGATTTTGGATCCTACTTATATTGTGTAATATCATAGGTATGTAAATACTATAATGTGAATTTCAAGTTTATAAATGTTTTTAAAGACATTTGGTTTTATCGCCTCTCTTTAATCACTTGGCCAACTTATGCTGGTTTACTATGGATACATGCTTCTATGACCGGGAGTTATCTTTTTCCGCTTAAGAAATTACCTTGATGACACACATAATCAGAGTTTTACCATAACAACATGAATTATTGTGCGTTGCAGATGAATCAGGCAACATCGGAACTTCGGCTTGCTCGATCTGTGATAGCAGAGAGAGATATCGAGATTCAGAAATTACTCACCACCAACAAGCAGGTACTAATTTTAACTTTATATAATCCGATTTTCTCATACATTGCATTGCATATGAGAAAATCTCTTACCTGTAAATTTATCAATGTTGCTATGTCTGAATAGTATGTAGAAGAAAATGAAAGACTTCGAGCTATTCTAGGAGAATGGAGTACAAGGGCTGCCAAGGTATATCACTGCTTATTCCATTAACTGCATTTGATTGGGAAAAAAAACAATATATTCAAATGAAGTGAAAGCTAAAATTATGACCGTATATCGTTGCATTGAAGCTCGAGAGAGCGCTCGAGGCCGAGCGTATATCAAATAATGAACTGCAAAAGAGGATTTCAATTCTAAAAAAGCAACCGCGTGTATCTGAAACATCAGAGCAGCAGTAGCAGCAGAGGAGTTAGAGATCTAAACCATACATAAAAGTATCAGTTTAGGGAAAATTATTCTCTTGAACATTTGCTGCAGCAAATTAGACCGACTATTCTCCTGCAGTGACAAATTACAAGCAGTAACTGTAAAGGAATGAAGGTTCGATTTTCTTTTTCTTTTTCTTTTTTTCCCATAGGACTCTTTTAATCTTTTTCTCTTTTGAACTCTGTGACTAGAACTTGAATTTATTTGATTCCTCATACACGAAATGACGAGAGATTTATTGTACATCTTTTCTTTTGAAAAAAGTTTTCATGCTATTGGACTGTAAACATTCTCTTCCCCCACAAATTTGCAAATTTTTCATGTACTAAAAAACATGAAGAAAAGATAATCGAATATTACTTTTGAAAGTGGGTTATCACACAATAATAGCAGTTTGGAAGACATTACAATGTATACTTACGTATTTTCATATATCCTCATTTCGATTTGACATGCTGGAGTGAGTGTCATTAGAAAATTGGTTTTGTTTTAATAACACCCTTACACCTCAAAAAAAAAAAAAAAAAAAAAAAAAAAAAAAAAAAAGGTGTGTTTGAAGTGATGGTTGAATTATTATAAACAATCAATTATTATAATAGCGAAGATTATAATAACTTTCAGATTATTATAATAAAAAATTTAATAGTCATGACATAGGTCTTATAGACGTTGTTGGGTGGTCGACTACGATCGGGCCTCCTGCAGTGTATTCTATCACCTAAATGAGTGGGAATTTGCCCTCCAATTGAGCCGACACAACTTTAGAACTCAAGAATTTACCGTTGGAGAATTATTATAATTAGTTCCAATATATAACTAATGGTTTAAATTCGAGTTGAGTTATATAAATCTTCAGTAAACAGAGACGGAAAATATACTGGTGGATATCCAAGACCTCGTCTTTGTAAAATGTTGCAAATTGACCGTATTGTATTTTTTTTTTTTGAGAAAACATTAAAGTTCTACTTAAATATACCATTGTAGTAAAAGGAAATGATAAACGATATTCAAAACTCAATTTTGAACACAATGGAACGGAAGCTCTCTGAACATCACCAATTTCACAATAGCATTACATTACAACCCCAAACTAGATACTAAAAATGTCGATACAGGAAAAATAACTTTAAAAAAAAAAAAAAAAACTCCATACTAGTGTTACAAAATTGAGCTGGGTTTGGGTTTTGTTTACAATGGAGTGACATGAGTAGTTTCATTTAAGAAGAGACAACCAAATACATAGTTGTAAAATTCTCGACCTTGTATAACTCCGCCTCCAACAACATTTTCAACGTCGTACTTGCAAGCTCTCGTACAATCAGGGCAGTAAGTAACCTAAACAAATGAGATGAACATTGCAAGATTTTGGTAAAACAGCATACACAATAATCGACTTAACCGACATGAAAGCACGAATGCAGGTTCTCGATATGGGAGGAACTTCTGTTTTGCTTGGAACAAAATCCATAAATAGTCATTTGAAAAGATAGTGAAAAGCATCTCAAATAATGTAAATAGAGAGTTAGTTCAAACCTCTAATAGCTTTGGTTGAAAAGAGGAATCAAGCATCACATCCAAACCATACATGGCTCTAGAGAATGGACTATGCATCTCAGGGTGAACCACTGCAGCTGACTCGAAAACTGATCGGATCATGCTTCTCACTCTCGAGTGGATATCCGACCACTTAACTGCAATATTCTCATCAGGGCATAAAGATTTAACTGATTGAAAGAGTATTTATCAAAACGCAAAAGGAAAGACTTGCATACCATTGTGCTCTTGCTCAAATTCCTTGACAAAGTCTGCTATATTTTTATTGTTTAATCTTCCACGGTAGTTCTGCAAGTGAACCATATGAGTTTATAAAAGTAGTCTAAAAAAGAAACAGCAATGTAATCTTACCCAATTGCTAGACAAGACTACATTTTAATTATGAATGATGGAGATTAGGACATACCATAACCGTAAAGTGAGTCTCGTACTCGAAAAGACTCTGCTTCTCTAAAGAGTATGGGTTATTTGCCAATCGAACCTGGAGAAGGGGAAGGAATTGGGTATGGACTTCAACATAGTTTGTTCAAGAAAGACTACAAGAAATTTACAGGCACAAGAATTCACATACCCAAAAAGAATCTGCGAGGAAGATTTCCAAAGGCTGCATACTGCGTACAAGTACAATATAACGCAGATCAAACTTCTTCCCATTAAACAGAGCAGGGTGCTCAATGTACTTTTGACATATCTTAGGACCAGTTTCCATGAGACGAATAATAGCAGATAGGTTATCGGTGACGGTAGTATCAATCGTCCGTGCCATATTCCATGGTTTCAGTATCCATAAATTATTTAATCCATCTCTTTTACGCACAAAATAATCACCAATAAGTTGAGTTAAATGTGTCTCAAGATTGTAAGTAGGTTGCAACCACTCAGGACATCCATATGCCTGTTGGAAAAGTAAGATTTCTGTGATTTAGCATTTGGTCAGAAAGATAGGCAGAAATGAGTGTCTTATAAAACCAATTAATTTTATATAGATGAGTGTGTGTGTGTGTGTGTGTGTATAGTTTCCATAGCCTACCTTCTCAATAGTCTCTGCCAAATGATGTTTCATAACAAGACAGGCTTCAAAGGGAAATTGGTTCACATATTGTTGATCTGTTATTCCAGCAGCCTTCTTCGTTTCCTCATCAATCTGCATACTTGTCCATATAATATGTGCCTCTTTTGGATCACTTGCTGGAATCAAGCAAATTGTAGAAAAAAAGTTTATATCTAAGAAAAAGATGAACACACTGAATGAAGTCAATTTTTTGAAAGTGTTTTGGTTTGCCTACACTAGAGCAACATAATGATGTATTCCGACATAATTGAAAAAAGATCCAGTACATACTAATTATAAATTCGGGGCGGTTCAAATATTCTTCAACTTGAGGATTGTCAGTGTAAACATGTAAAGTGCCTCCTTTGCTCTGATTCCGTTCTTCAGTATTTGATGTAGTTTGAGATATGGGAGAACCCAAGGCTTTTGATTGCAGATTCCTTATGTGTTTCTCATACTCCTGATATAATTTCTCACCATTAGATTCAAACTTAGCAACGTTGCCTCGCAACTTTAATATGGAAATGAATAAGATAAGAGATTTCAGTAGGAAAGTACATGCACAAAATAGTTTTGTGGAGTATGAAACCAAGCTGTAAGTCTAGCAGACCGTTGTTTGTCCTCCCCAATGCCTAACAGATAATCACGAGTGCATTCGTCACCTTTCTGAACATTTTGGACCGGCCATAATATGGTAAAGCTGGAAAACAAAAATGAAAGGATCAGTTTTCAAAAAGGCGCAATAATACATAAAGAGAGCAATAAAAGTTGTTTAAGAAAACTAAGATAACTAGTTGCTATGGCTGTGGAAAAGCTCAAGCCTTCATGGTGCTCTTTTGTCAAGTCTTTCTGGTTTCTATTTTCAAGATATCTTTGCCAATTGGGCAGCGCTTCTTTAGTTTTTCTTCCAGATTCTTAGTTTAACTCTCTGGTTGTTTTTCATTGTCTTTTGGATGCTTATTATTTCTGTGATGCATTTTTCTTTTTCTTTTTGTATCCGGGTTGTCTCTATAACCTTTTCTTTTCATATTTCTTTTCATATTCTTAATGAAAAGCTTCTCCTTTTCCAAAAAAAAAAAAAAAAAGTTGTTTAAGAAAAAAGAGGAAGCAAAGAAACCTTATGGCTGATGCCACTGTTCCCTCTGGCATGAAAAGGAAAGGAGCGACAATGAAATTTGGCTCATCACTATGCCGCAAAGCTGAACCTAGCTCATCCATCACGTACCTGAAAAGAGCTCCAGATTAAAACATGTACGTGGTGGAAAAGTAACTTCAATCTAGTTGATAAAAACAACATACAAAACGGAGGTTTCATCAATCTTTTCCTCATCTGCTAGTCTGTATGTCATCAAATATTGCCACATCGCGTTTATAACACGATCAGGGAGAGGCTCTTCAGGGGTCCACTCAGGGAAGCGTGGTAGAAGCAGTGAATCAACCACATGCTTTCCAGAATTCAATATTTTTTCCACGGCAATACCATTCAGAGTACTCAGATTAGGGAGAGATTCAATAATGTCTAAAGCCTTTTCTCCGAGAGGACCAGGAATATCCACCTACAGAACCAAATAAGAACGGCACGGATCGTAATAGCTCTTTGCAAACAGAATTTTATAGCAGAGTTCCATAGCAGGTAGACTAATTGTGACAAAATACCTCTAGAGAACTTAAGCAAGGAAATTCCTTCAGGATTTTCAATAGGTCACCAACTGAATTTTGTTCCAAGGGATTTCCCCTAATATTCAAGTTCGAGAGAGATGGCAACTCAACAGGTGAAAAAGCCTGAGAAGGATAACTAAAAGAATCATCAAACCACACAAAACTAATTAACGGTCAAACTGGTACATTCGAATATCGTAAACATCAGTCTAACTTTCTACTAGCTAACTGTTTTATGGAAACAAAGTCAGTGCTTATGAGTTTCCATTTCCTTCAAGATAATAACAAGCTAACCATAACACTTTAAAAATCTCACCTTGTTCGTTAAATTGTGAATACATCTACTTGATAGGTCTAGACTTGTTAAGCTTTGCAATTCGTGATCATCCAGATAGATGCTTCCAGGATTATCCTTTTCATATACATCGCCACAAAATCCCAATGCCCACTTGTTAAAGTTATGAGTAAATTGTGAGTTGTAGATTTCCAAATTTGGGGATCCTTCGAGAACTTTCTTCTGCAAGTTCTCGTCGCTGCAAAAAAAGAATTCAGAACAATTCTTAAATGCACTCATTAATTTAAGCATGAAGATACAAAAGCATTATGTATCACAAGACCATCGTACATACCAATTTTCTGCAACAGGGTTATTGCTCAACCAAAGTGCTCTAAGATGTTTAAACTTAGCAACTTCTTGAGCGACCACATCTACATTACTTAGCTTGTTTCCAGTCAAGCTAAGTGCTAGTAAATCCTAAATCATAGGAAACACAATGCACTTTTAAAACTAGCAAGTGAACAGAACTGATTGCATAAATGAAATTCGAACATGTTCCACCTGATAAGAGAGAACGATTTTCTTTTGAATACGACTTAAGAAATGATGAAATATTCAGAATACTATATCATATCTCTGACAAATTCAATACAACTCATATATTCAAGCATTAGCATTGCTTCAGTTCTCCTCAAAAAACCTAACATCAAAACTTCGATTACATATTCTAGTTTTCCTATAACATTCAAAGCAAATTTTTTTTTGGAAATCAAAAAATCGGAGCTTCGGTCAAATGTACCTAGAGTAACCATGCATGTCCCTAGCCCAGACACTGGAAGACATAGAAGGTTTGGAAATAGGGGAGATGTCTACAAATTAAAGTCACGGGTGACTGGTGAGTGACGTGAGTCTCGAACCTAAGACCATGAGGGGAGCACAACTCATATATTCAAGCATTAACATTGCTTCAGTTCTCCTGGAAAAAGCTAACATCAAAACTTCGACTTTCTAGTGTTCCTATAACATTCAAAAGATTTTTTTTTTTTTTTTTTAAGAAAAAAATCGGGTCCGTCCCTAGCCTAGGCATCGGGAGACATAGATGGATTGGAGAGAGGGGAGATGTCTACAAATTAAAGTCACGAGTGAGGCTCAAACCTAGAACCTTGAGGGTAGCACAACTTCAAAACCCAAGCCTTCGACCACCGGGCCACCCTTTAGAGACAACACTCAAAAGAAATTATAAGAATTGCAACTTTATTTATTTATTTTTTTTTGGATATTGTTCGAGCCCATCTTGCAAGCATTTCGATTAATGGTACACCGTTTGGATGTCAAGAAAATCGGTAGGAAATTAATTATTAGGTAGGTGGCCAACATGCATTGAACCCATATTAGGATTACAATTATAAACAACGTAATACAACAATTTCAAAGTTACGTTCACATTAGTAATCGATGATAACACTTTACGTCAAATTGTTAACTCAAATGAAATGACAAAAATTACCGGAAACTTGGCAGGAAAATCGAGGGACAAGAGTGTATCATCATCAATTTGAAGATCCTCAAGCTCCAGCCATCTGACAGAGCCATTTCCTTTTTCTTTGGCACCACGTATTTCACTCTCCACTAGTTCCCAAACACTCTGTTTATCTTCATTATCATTTGAATGATCTTCCTCTTCCTCATTCAAATTCATATCAGCATCCACACACATCAAGGACGCCATTCTCTCGGCCAATCCCGGCACTTCCAGCAACTGTCCACAAGCAGGCATTCCCGACGTTAACAAGTTCCGTAAGCTTCGAAATGAAGTAAAAAGTTCAGTATAAGAATCTAACCTGGTTGTAAGCATCGGAGAGACGGAAGGTCCAGGCATGGTCGACGAGGAAAACATGCGATTCCTTGGCCATGAAGTCTGAGGAGAGGACGAGGCGTCGGAATCGTCCATCCTCAAACGGTTCGACTTGGAAGTGAGCGCCGCCGTCGAAGGTCTCGGACGTCAGTTTACGAAACAGTTGACGGTGAAGAGATTGGGGAAGACCGGAGGCGGCGAGGAGCAAACCGTGGACTTCGACGAAATCCTCATAAGTTTCGATTCTTTTACCGGCGGCCATTTCCGGGAAGTGAATTTTGCCGTTCTCGCCGTTCTGCGGCGGCTCTGTACAACTCGAAAGCGCAGAAACTGAGCTCGGTCACTGCACCTGTGAAAGACAATCAATTTCTGTGGGCTTGGATCGTACTGGAACCGATTGTTTTTGGGCTTCACGGCCCATCATATCCCACCCTAAATAATATTTTGCTTTTTTTATTTTTGAGGATAAATAATATCTTGCTAACAATTGTTAATATTTATTTAATCAACTTATTCTTTATTTTATTTTAGTTTTTTAGATCAACTTATTCTTAGTTTTAGATAAGAGACCAATTTGGGTGCAGCCGTGCAAACTGTCCCTGATGTGGCTCCTTTGGAGCCACATACCTCTTTTTTCTTTTTTTTTTTTAAGTGTTCCATTTTTTTTTTTAATATTTCCTTCTTCCTAACATCACCTCAGGGGTGCAGCCTAGGCTGCACCCAAATTGGTCTCTTTAGATAAATACTTTTATGTTCAATTTTTTTCGATCAAAATTTAGGACTAGGAATTCAACTTTTGGATTGAAACAAAATGAGGATAGCTAAATTAACAAGATAATACTTTTTTTTTTTCGAAAGGATTGCTAACGACAACATTTGCTATGGACGATTGAGGCATTCACTGACGACCACATAGCAGCATCAGCGAATATGAAGTTATGTCGATGACAATGTTGGTTTTTAAATTTTAAACTTGTATTTCTACATAAACTTTCATCTACCCTAAAAAAAAGTATATAAATCCTAACGAAATTACATAAAACTATAAGTAGAATATAGATATTAAAATAATGAAAATCATATACCGATGTAATAATTGTAGGTTTAAATTGCAAAAAAAAAAATTAAAAAAAAAAAATCAAATGATTATTATACGGTCTAATTGTTAAATATTATGGCCCAAAGATGAATTTATGCTTAAAGAAGATCAAAACCCAAAAGAAAACTATATAATCCACCCATTTATGCTAGATGGCCAAGGAAATATCTAGAACTCATTTTGTCAAGAAATATTTAGTTATACTTATCCAAAGTGAAGTTGAGGCAAAATCATAGCCACGTGTTTACTTGGCACCCAGGGAATATGTGGACCATTGGATGTTACTTGGAGCTCAAGTTCATAAGTACTATAAATAGGTGGGTGCCCATTGTTGGCAAAACCATCTCAAATCATCAAGACATCCCACATCTAAAGTGAGGTTGTGAGATAAAAATAGACAGTGTTTCTTCTTGTAAGAAAGCTTGTTATTTTTTGTAAAGAGAAGGTTTGTAACTTCTATTTTTATAATAAAGTTTTTCTATCATTGTCCGTGATTTTTACCCTAATTTGTTTAGGGGGTTTCCATATAAAATCATTGTGTCATTCTTTCTCTTCTTTCTCTTCATTATTATTGTTATTCTTGATCTATTTTAACTGCGACCCTATTTTATTCAATTTAAACAATCATAACAAGTAACATCAGAGCCTGGTTCTTGGTGTAAATATATATTTATCGTATGCTCTGTGGTTGCCACTAGAAGTGGATCCTCCACATCTGGAAATAAGTTGATACTTTCCACCTTTGTTGAGAGGCACGTGGATTGTTTACGGTTCGTGGTAGAAGCAATGGCGGCAAGGTTCGAGATTGAGAAGTTCAATGGGAACAATTTCTCGTGTGGAAGATGAAGATAAAGGCTATCTTGAGAAAAGATAATTGTCTTGCAGCCATTAACATAAGGTTGGCAAACATCACAGATGATAAAAAGTGGAACGAGATGAACGAGAATGCTATTGCAAATCTTCATCTAGTACTAGCAGATGTAGTTTTGTCAAGCATAGAAGAGAAGAAAACTGCACAGGACATTTGAGAACATCTCACCAAATTGTACGAGACCAAGTCACTTCATGATAAAATTTTCCTTAAGAGGAAACTATATACTCTTCAAATGTCAGAATCTACTTCAATGACGGAGCCCATGAGCACGTTGAATACTCTGTTTTCTCAACTCACATCGTTGGATTATAAAATAAATTCAAATGAACGTGCTGAAATTCTACTTCAAAGTCTTCCTGATTCATATGATCAACTTGTCATCAACCTGACAATTAATATTCTATCCGACTATCTAAACTTTGATGATATTGGAGCTGTTGTTCTTGAAGAGGAAAATCGACGCAAGAACAAAGAAGACAAGTTGGCTCTTCACAACAAATAGAGGCTCTGGTGGTGACAAGAGGGAGATCAATGGAACGTGGCTTCAATGGGAGCCAAAATCAAGAAATAAGAATAGCATGAAGTGCTACCATTGTGGCAAGAAGGGCATATGAAGAAAGATTGTTGGAATCTAAACAAAAAAAATTCCAATCCTCAAGGAAATGTAGCAAGCACCTCAAATGAAGGTGATGTTTTATCCTGTAAAGCAGAAAGAAGTATTAAAGGCAGCAAAAGGTTGAATGATGTATGGTTCATTGACTTAAGAGCGACTTATCACATGACCTCTCGACAAAAATGATTTCATCATTATGAGCCTGTCTCAGGAGGATATGTGTTCAGCTATGGGCCAAGGTCTGTCTCAGTGAAGATATGTATAAAATAACTATTTTTAAACAAACACATGACATGTTTTAATAAGAGCAATCATTATTGTTTAGATATTTGGTTCAAAATGTACCTAATATTATAAAAATTGGAATTAAAAAATTATTAATGGGTAAGAATCATAATCCAGATTTGAACTTTACCATTAAACTCCAAAAGTCCAATTGTATGTACCCTTTGTTGCCTATGGGCCAAGGCCTAATCATCCCATTCAACTAGGAATATATTGGTCTATGCTCCCACTACCTTTCAAAACCCCAATTATTTCTACACCACATTCTATATTTTAATTACTATCTCTTATTTACTTTATTTGATTGGTTTAATCAAAATTTCATATGATGAGTATCTAAATCCATTTTCTATCTACATATTTGGTTGATTTTAAAAAATAATTTAACATTTAGATCAACTTACTATTCAAACATCAAAATGATAATGAAATCAACTCTTCTAAAAGTTTAAGTATAGTCTGTGCAATTATTTTTAAATTTCTATCTTCACCTTTTTTCCCCTAATTTCAAGAATCAAAGTGAATTTATTGAGTTATATTAGCAAATGATGAACATTTACTTTAGTGAGTTATGCACGTCAAAAAAAAAGGTGGAACTCAAAAAAAGAGATTTTTTTTTTTTTTTTTTTAATATTTGTTTGAGATTAGTTTAAATTTGGTTCATATATTTTAAAATTAAACAATTTTATCTCTCACATTTTAATAATGTTTACTTTTAGTTTTGTGTGTTTTTTAGTTTACTTTTAGTTTTATTTTGTTTTAAAAATTAAATTCACATGAAACTAAAATAATCACTTCATTGATAATTAAAATTCTTTTAATCATCATTTAGAATTTAGTCAATATTATTTTATATAATTAACAATTTTGTTATTTTAAGGAGTAGAAATGTATGCAAAAAAAAAGACTAAAATGGTGCATTATAAAAATATTATGGGTAAAAATCTTTCATTTTAAAACATAGAAACCAAATTAAAACTAGATCTTAAATCTAAAGTCTAAAAATGTTTTTTTTTTCTCTCTTATATTTAATTAATTTGGAATATGTAACCATTTACTACTGACAATCATTAAAAAAGCCCACAGAAAGAAAAGAAAAAAAAAATCTTACTTTGAAGAAGGGCTTAAAAATGGTAGTTTTGATTATTTTAATACCAACTTGCTTGCTTCCCTTCCTTTCCCATCTTTTCCTTTCCCATCTCTTCCCACCCTAAGTGATTAATTAGTTTACGGGGGTAGAAAAACATATTTTGTTCAGCCATTGACCTATGTGCATATAATTTTTATATAAAATGTTACGATCGTTTCATTAAATTGTATGTTTGTTAATTCAAACTAGGTAATGGGTTAATAAATGGAAAGGCTAAAGTGTGTACGTACATGTGTGAAAATTAACATATGGTCCAAATGTATGTGTTTAATATTTTTAAAATTAATTTTGTTTCAAAGGTGAAAAAACATAATCTAAGTGTCGATTTTAGAGAGATTAGAATTAAGTTCTTATTCAAATAATCGATGTCAAATAATGTTACAATGCTCCTTCTTAAATAGGAGAAATCTTACT
>JBBMKA010087726.1:0-13556 GCA_037833695.1 Sechiopsis laciniata | reverse complement strand
TCAACATAAAGATCCGCCAGATTAGATCAGAGGCGACAGTCAATGTAAGTATTCTTTTTCCAATAACATGTCAATCATCTAGGGTATTGCATTTAGATTAATTTGATTAATCAAAGATGATTAATTGGATTAATTATTGTGAAATTTTTATTATTCATACGCTTCCACCGCGCTAAATGCATGCTCCTACCCTATATTCTCAACAGCCGCGTTGTTGGTTCGGGAGATACCTGTCACGACAAATGTTAGCAGTGTGGCCTAGTTGACCACAAACATAGCACATAGTATTACTGTGGTTAGGATGATTCTCGCGACCGAGATCGCGACCACATCCACGTCCACCTCTCTGAGACTGTTGTTCTTGATTGTTTTGATATGAATTTTGTGGTTTAGATCACTGTGGTGCGCCGCGTATGTTTTCCATGTTGGCGGAGGCCGACTGATTGAACGAGGCCATTTTTTGGAGTATTGACTCTCAATCCATTTCTCAAATGTCAAGAGCTTGGTATGCAGCCCATATAAGGTGAAATCAGCTCGCCCATGTGCATTTGCTACCACTGCGTTGTATTCTTCATCAAGTCACAACAATACTTGAAAAATTAATGATCAAACAGGGATTAGGCTTCCAGCAAGTTTCAGGTTGTCTGCATGTGACTTCATAATTCGCAAGTAATCAGCCATTTTTTTAGATCCCTTTCTACATTGCTGAAAAGTTTGACAGAGATAATCCTCCTCAGCTCTAGACTGTGCACCAAAGAGATCTTGTACAACAGTCCAAAGTTCATAAGTAGTTCTACACCCCATCACTTATGTGGCAACCTCCTGAGACATGGAATCCACGCTGACTGTTGGGGTCCTTCTCGGGTTGAATCAGTTGGAGGTAGCAAGTATTTTTTGTCTATTATTGATGATTTTTCAAGAATGACTTGGATTTTAATGATGAAACAGAAAAGTGAAGCCTTCAAGAATCTCAAACAGTGGAAGATTCTAGTGGAAAATCAAACATGGAAGAAGGTCAAGAGACTTCAAACTGATAATGGCCTTAAATTTTGCAGCTTTAAATTCAATGAATTTTGCAAAAATCAAGGGATTGTTCGGCGTCATACTATCAGGCACATACCTCAACAGAATAAGATAGTAGAGCGTATGAACCAAACTTTATTAGAGAGAGCGAGATGCAGGCTCTCTAATGCTGGGTTAACTAGAATATTCCCTACAGAAGTAGTGAATACAGCGTGCCATCTGATCAACCGTGGGCCTCATACAAGCATTGACTGTAAAACACCATACGAGGTATGGTCTGGTAAGCCTGCAGATTACTCTTCGTTAAAATTTTTTGGCTGTAATGTCTACTATCATGTTAGTGAGGGAAAGTTAAAGCCTAGAGCCAAGAAGGGTGTTTTTGTAGCTTATGGTAATGGAGTTAAGGGATACCGAATATGGTCTCCTTATGAGAACAGAGTTATCCTCGGCCGAAATGTTACCTTTGATGAGAACTCTATATGTAACTCCATTGTGCAGTCCACAGTTGCAGGGAAAATTAGTGGTGTTGATAAATAGGTGGAGCTAGAATTCAATTCAGATAGAGATGAATTACAGCACCAAGGTGGAGAATTGGATCAACATGTCGCTACTGATGAGTAAGATATGTCTACTAATCAGTCAGGTTTGCTTGATCAGCCAGATAATGCTACAGAAACTGATACCACTGGTCAATCTTCTAGTATGGAAATTAGAAATCTGAGTATAGCTCTTGATAGAGCTAGAAGAATTGGTGTTCGAATGCCAGTCAGATATGGTTTTGAGGATATGGTTGCTTATTCGCTATAGGTCGCTAAAGAGGTGGATACTTATGAACCGTTTACGTATAAAGATGTTGTTTCATGCGGTGAGTTAGTGAAGTGGCTCACTGCAATGGATGACGAAATGGAGTCTCTAGATAAGAATCAGACCTATTTCTGATGCGATATTTTATAATTGATGAATGAATGCTAAGCTTAAACCTATTGTTAAGTATCGGCTTCGAAAATGTTTTCACACAAGTATACGTAGTCAGAATTGCAGCAAGTGATAAGTATTTATTTTATCATTCTCCTTAGGGAGTTTGGAATTAATATGTGTAATTCAAAAGCCATTATAGGGAAACAACTTTGTTAAGATGGTCTGGGGTTTTGATTTTCTAAGGAATATAAGAAAAATGCTAATCCAAATAGAAGTTGGAAAGAAAACAAATGCGGAACGAAGTTAATCATGCAATATTTGTGATTTGATTTCATGCTTCCCTAAACTTAATGGCCACTTCCACATTCATTAAATTTTCGGCCACCCAGCTTCCACTACGATGCCTCATAAAGCCTTAGGGTGACACATGCGATAGCGGAGTTAATACTAATCCCCTTTAATGATGCGAAAGACTTTGCATCAGACTAAACTTAGCCTGCTACGTCTCTCACAGGTTTTTCCTTCCGAATTCACTAACGGTAAGCATACGTGGATAGCTAATCGACGTATACTCAGTATTAATGCAGCATTATAAAATTTCGACGCCTACAATCAAACAAGCATTCCACACATGGATTCTTTTCCTAAGTCTCGTGGGACTGATGAATGAAATGAATAAACAAGGAAATAATGCAACGAAGCAAGTAACTCAGTTTTAAAGACAAGAAATTATGAGAATGGAAACACATGCTAAGCTTTACTTTAAGCTCCCTTCCATAATACTTAGCTGCAATCCATCTGTACATTATCCGTGAGTTTGCTTTTTCAACCATGCATTGAGCATGCAACTAGTAAGAGTGTATTCCTAAGTGCAAGTAAACTGATTTACTTAAGTGCATTGTAATCCTACTTTTGACATGCATCTAATCCTATCTCAATATACGGAATTCATGCGGTGTTATTTATTTATTTATCCTAAAATGCAAGTTTATACTCTTAAATCTAATGACATGCTAAGATTTATAGGCTTAAATAGCGCTATTATTTAGCCCTATCAGAGAACTAGGATGATTGCTCCTGTTGTCTCGGCGTGGAGAAATTTTGTCTTGCCCCACATCTTGCAACTTCACATTCTTACCCTTGATCAATAGGTCGAATAGCCACTCTGCTGCACCATAGGCGTCTAACAAGGTTTGCACCATTTGCTCATAGAGCTTCGAATTCGTCCACGACTTCGATCCCTTTACAAAATAGAAGACTTTTTCCCTCTTTAACATATCTCAGATGTCTAACATCAGCCTCGCAAAATACTTGACATACTCTTGAATCGAGCCAGTATGCTTCAACTCATGTAGTTTATGTCTTGCTAGGTTCTCGACATACTCAAAGAAGAACTGGGATCACAAATCTTACTTCAACTTTTCCCATGTGTACATCTCCATTCTTTGATGTACATGTATCATGACTGCGGCCAGTATTTGGCGTCTTCGCCTAAATGCATCGTTGCTAGTGTGACCTTTGAGTCATCAACGATGGTATTCATAGCCTTGAAGTATTGTTCCATGTCAAACAGAAAGCTCTCCAAATCTTTCCCATCACGAACCCCACGAAAAAGTTTCGAGTCAGGTACTTTGACCTTGTTTAGCTAAACCCCGCCTCCAGCTAGGGCTTAGTTTCCCACCATTTGCATGATAAATTCCCACATACATTCAGCTCGCCTAATTGTTTCTTAAAGACATCCATCACGGCTCGAACATCCTAAGACAAGTCGGTGACTAACTGAGCCATCAATTTTTGCATGGTTTCAAAGCTCTTGAGGCGCTCTTCCATGTGCGCGACAGAGTTCAACAAACCATCCCAGCGCTCGAGCACCCCGAGTTGTGAGGCTTTATCCTCTAAGATCTCGACCTTGATCATCAATTCTTGGATGGGCATCTAATAGCTCTCAAAAATAGCATAATTCAGGTTATTAACGTAAGAAATTTTTAGGAAATATAGGACAATTAAATACAATAAAAGCTAAATTGCAAACCACAAAGATAGAATTCATACGCAACCACACATAAGCATTAAGAAAGACAAAATTATATTTCCTGAGCAAAAGAGAGCAACAAACGCACTAATTAATGTATTTTTCTGCCTAGGACTGATTGGGTCGCTATCGCATTAGCAAAGTACTTGAACACGGCAGGAACCCTTGGCAAGGACTTATAGCACGTGGTGGGAGCTGCAACCAATCGTTGTGCTGCTTCGTCTGTGTCGTCGTCCTCGTGCAGCGCATTGTCGGAAGTGGGAGTCAGGGTCGTCAATCATTTTCAAGCCTGCTAGTTGGTTTCTGCCAGCCAATTCAAACCTACAGTGCCTCCAAACCTAGCCAAGCACCAGCCCGAGCCTGCTGTATCTATCCAAGCCTACCGTCGACCATTGACCACGTGTGTAGCTATTGACCGTTAACCAAAAAATCCAGAACCTCTAATTTGGGTAATTTCAACGCCCTGAGTCCAATTTTTTGGGCCTATGGTGCTAGTTTTGACTCGTTTGCTTGTTATAGGCCCTAGAGGTTGGAAAAGATTAGGAGGAGCGCTTTAGGCTTGGAAATTGTAGAATTTTTGAAATTCGGCCAAGGTAAGGGCATTTTTCTCCTAATTCCATTAGAGATGTCCACGAGGCGGGGCGGGGCCAAGGAATGGCTTCCCCGTCCCCGTCCCCGCTATAAAATTCAATCCCCGTCTCTAGAAAAATCTCTATTTTTTTCTCGAGGATCGAGGTGGGGATTCCTCATGGGGCACCGGCGGGGATCAGGTTCCCCGTAGGGATTTTTTTATCTTTTTCATTTTTTATATATTTTTTGGATAAAAATTTAAAAATTAGATTTTTTTAAAAAATATATCTAAAAGTTTCAACTATAATGTTAATTATCAAAAAAAATATTCATATGTATAGAAAATATCATCAACAAAATTCTATTTATTTGAAAATTAAAGGAGTAGAATTAAAAAAATATATATTAAATAAAATAAAATAAACGGGGCGAGATTGGAGAATTGGAGATGAAGAATATAATCCCCGTCCCCGACGCCGTTTAGCCAACGGGGATTTTTTCTCCCCCGTTCTCTACCTAATCAGGGATTCCCCGCCTCGTTAGGGACGGTTCCCCGCCGGGAAAATGAACATCCCTAAATTCCACCTTTAGCATTGGAAGCCACCATGAATTGTTGAATGATGGTTGACTGAGAACATTGATTGATTGTTATACTATTAGTTGGTTGGTTATCTACTGTTTACTTGACCTAGGGTGAGAATGATGTTGATTGAGATATCCTGTTAGGTAAGCATGTTAGAAATGTTACGTATGGATAGTATTGAATGATGCTTGTGTTAATCATAGAAGTAAATTATTGTTGATTAATTACCCTAGTAGGCAAACATGCATAGACATGTTACCCAAGAACGTTGTTTGCTACTCTAGAAGGCAACATGCATAGACATGTACCCAGAGATAAGCCTAGGGGTTTTGTGCTCTATGTTGTTATTGATAAATTATGCCTAATTGCTATTATAAATGTGCTTACAGGTTCTGAACAGGGATCCTTACTGAGTTTAAGATTCACCCTTTCTTATGTGGTTTTTCATAGAAACTCACGTGTTGTACCAGGATGGGTGATTGGAGTTGAAGGACCATAGGATGACGTCGTCATTAATTGTCGAGTCTTGATTTTATTTTCCTTACTTTTCCTTTCCGCATACACTGGATTTTTTAGACATGATACTTCTTTTGGTTTACTTGTTTTCACTATTTTGCTTAAGGTATCCTATTGTTATTTTTTTAACTCTAAACTTGAATTATGTTTTTCTTAAATAAATGTGTTGAATGTTTTGAATATGCCTTAGTATGTTGTTTAAAGACCATGCATGTGTAGTAAGAACCTAGGTTGAGACCCCGATGCAGGTCGGGTCTTACATGGAGGGCCTGCTCTGGATACGCCTTTACGCTTGTTGGTTTTGGTGGGGTCCTACACTTCAGTTATCGATATGGTTATCAGTTTACTCCCTAACACTTCTCAAAAGTCTGCCAAAGAGGCATTAACGAGGTTACTAAAGATTTTTTAATTGAATTCATGTTGTCAAAAGCTATAAAAGATGTAGATTTTTCTTTCACATTTCTCTTTATTCTTATTGTTCGTTTATTTTGGGGGCCCAATTCAGCTCGTGGAATGGGGATCAAGTTTTGTACCAAGGATTATCATTTTAGTTTGTCGTTAGGTTGTAATGGAGGCTTATGCCTTAGATTTAGTTAATATTATAAATACTATTTTTTTTTTTTTTAAAAAATCATAAAATTGTAATTTCAAATAAGAAAATACTAAAGTTGTTTAGAAAGTGAGATTAACTCGGCGGTAATTGACATATATTCTTGTCCAATAAGTTATAAGTTTGAATCTCCCAAAATAAAATATTACTTTTGAACTAAAAAGATAAAAAGTCATTTATTCAGAAGCAACCACGTAATATTTCTAATTAGTTAATTTAATTAATCAGACATGGTAAAATTCCTTGCTATAAAATTAGCCTACTTCAGAGTAACTAGACTAACATTGGTTATATTTCTAATTTGAAAAATTAGATTTTTTCTTTTTTTTTTTTTTTTTGAATTAAACAACTCATAACCTTTTAGTTATAAAAACACATTTATACTTTATTAAAATTTAGCAGAAGATTGGATTTTAGACTTCAGCCACTTCTTAAAAAAATTTAGTCAAAGGTTACCAACCAACATACAATATAAATCCTTCTGAAAGTATTTGTTTCCTATATCTTTAAGCAATCGAAAATAAATGTGTACATTAATGATATACATAATTACTATAATTTGAAAATTTAACATGAACACATTCTACTTCTTGTATTATATTTTCATCACAATTTCTAAAATAATTTATCTATAACACATTGATTTCTATCACTCAACTAGTGATAGAACTCAATTTGGATTTCTATCATTGATAGAAAATTCAAGCAGTGATGGAATGAGTCTATCATTGATTGAATTCTATTACTAATAAAACTCAACCAGTGATAGAACTCAATTTGAATTTTATGCTATAGATGAAAATACTTTGCCCTTTTTTATCATAATTGCAAAATCCCCAAATATTTTCTAAGCTTATCATAATTATTGGATAAACAAAGTATTCCACATTGCTAAGTTCGGAGAAAGATCTTAAATATATAATGAAGAGACAACACTTTCATTGTTGTGAGGCCTTTTGGAAGATATCCAAAAACAAAATAATGAAGAGTGATTTCCAAAGTATTACCGCTAACAACACAATCAACTAAAAATATTAGTTAATTGGATGTAACGCTAAAAGGTTTTTTGGGTTGGTATTACATATAGTCATTTCATGTAATACTACAAACGTATATCAATCCAAGTTTTAATATAATGTATAAGAAGTGTTTCTTTGGGTGCAGTCATATCCATAGAAATACATTGAATCTCATCAAAACTATGCAGTTAAACTTGTTTGGTCAAAAATAGTACTATGTTCGATGATCACTTGAGAAGTCTTCATGTTGCACTACTTAGCAAAGAAAAAAATGTTTTTTTAAAAAGTAAAATAAAATATAAAATGTTAGAGTATCATTCACGTGATTGATTTTTTTTTTTTTTTTTTTTTTTTTTTTTTGAAATTTGAAATTTTGGGAAGGGTGGGCACAAACCCTATCAAAGCTCGATTGATTTTTTTTTTTTAAATGAATGTGATTGGTGTTTAAGTTCACTTAATTAAGAGATTAATCATCCATTGATATCACAAAAATTTTGACCTATGTGATTCAATTAGAGTTACATCTTGTTATTCTCTAACTTAAAAAATAGAAAGATAAAATTAAGTAAAATATGGACCACTAAATGAGATTCAAAATTTAGGTGATGTTTTAAATTGTTTTCCTTAATTAACACAAATATAACTACCCAATTTTGTTTAAGAGAAAAAAATTAATTAAAAAAAGATCAAAACGAAATAAATATATAAATAAATGAGTAAGAATAACAACAAAAAATATATATCAAGAAATTTATTTAATCACTTAAATGACTAATATTGAAGACAAATTAAAAAAATTATTTTTTACGAATACAATTAAATGACAAGTATTATTGTACTAAAAAAATAACAAGTAATATTGAAACAAACTTTAATGTTTTTCATCTAAAACTTTTTATTTTTAAATCAAAATGTAATAATGACACTTTTTAAACATTTTTTTTTAAGGTTAATATATTTTTAGATTTTTTTTAAGGGATAGGGTTGAAATGTAACTCAAATTCCACCTAAACTTTTTGGGTTAAAAGAAGTAATAGTTCAAGGATATAAGTGTTCATGATTAGAGTTCGTGAATTTGAATCTCAAATTTTAATAGTTGCTAAACTACTTTTTTTTTTTTTTTGAAATCATGTTAAACTACTTTTTTTTTTTTAATCTTAAAGTTTGATGTATCTTGGTGCCACAATTTAGTGACGAACCAATACTGCCTCCGAGTTTATAAGAGCAAAAGCTCCAAGTTTTCGTGTAAAAAAAAGTCCTTAAGTTTGATGTATAGTTTCTAGGGGAAAATACATGTTTAGTCATTAGGTTTAGGGTATAGTTTCAATTTGGTCATATGTTTCAAAATTAACACTTTTATTCCAAATATTTTAATAACACATACTTTTAGTCTGCAGGATATCAAAATTGTTAATTGCATAAAGTATTATTGACTAAAATGTTGATTAGACTAATTTTAAATTTCAATATATTGATGAAGAGATTATTTTAGTTTTTACTTGAATTTAATTTTTAAAAGAAAATAAATAGTACATAAGTAAACTAAAAAAATACATAAAGACTAAAGTAAATGTTATTGAAATGTTCGTGATAGAAATGTTCTATTTTGAAACATATGAATCAAATTGAAACTAGATCTCAAACCTAGGAAGTAAAAATGTAATTTTTCCTACGTTATATTTCGTTCTTATGTTTCAAAAGTAATAACTTTTAACTTTGACATTTCAATAATACTCGATTTTGGTATTTGGAATAAAAAAAATAGTTAATTACATGAGATAATATTGATTAAGATAACGACTAGACTATTTTAAAATAAATATACTGATGAAATAATTAATTTGGTCATATGAATAAAAAAAATATATTAATTTGGTCTTAACATGAGTTAATATTTTAAAATAGAAAAGTATAAAAATAAAATCAACCATGTGTTAATTTGCTACGAGTTTTTCCATTCAAATATTGTAGAATCAAGTACTATATTAGTAATATTAGTTGGGGGTGCACGTAAGTTAGTTGTTATAAATATAAAAGTAATAATAAATTTAAATTTAAAAGACACCTAAGTACTAAATTTGAATTTAATTAAAATGTCACCAGTAAAAATGTTTTATTATGAAACATATGACTAAATAAAATTACATTTCAAATCTATGAACTAAATTACTTATAAAAAAAAACCTACATTTTCTATAATTTAGCCACATTTTCTATAATATTTTATTTTATCAATCTTAGATATTAAAAATGTAATTTCCTAATTTATATCTGGTTCTTATGTTTTAAATAAACACTTTTATCAATGAAATTTGAATAATGGTCAATTTTAGTATTTGAGCTAACAAATTTTTTTATTAAATGACATAATTTTGACTAAGATAATGGCTATATTAATTTTAAAATCAAATATATTGATAAAATTATTAATTTGATCTTGACATGGATTAATATTTTAAAAGAAAACAAGTATAAAAGTAAATTCAATTATCATGGAATGATATCAGGGTCAAGAGGGTCTTGAAAAAATATAATATAATGAGTTGCACCTACCCAAAAGCTAATGGGGTGCGCACAAATTTATTCATATAGTGCCATTTATTTCTTTGCAGCAGATCCTCGATTCTCGCAACTCTGTTTTCTAAAAGATTTGGCATCATCTGTAATGCATCCAACTTTGCATTTTCGATGTCCTTTGTGATGAAATTCAGCTTTCTTGTTCCTTCTTTGAATGTGAAGGGATAGCATTCCAACTTTTGCGGATAGAACAAAGGATTATTAGTGAAATGACTCGAATTTCTACAATACTCTAATGGGGTGTTACAGTGCATGCATTTAAAATCCACAAAATCAATTTAATAATCACATGCAGTTTCCAACGAAAAACTTGTAAAATCATGAAACACAGCTGATAGTTCAAAACATGCAAAATATAGGTTCAGGATCCCGATAGTTCAAAACAAATATAGTTCACCAGAAGTTAAAACATGAAGTTCGACACAAAGTAAAAGTAATGTAGAATGGGTAATGACGACGTCATGTCCATGATCATTGCAGCTCCCCAGCATAGCCACCTCGGAATGAATCCATATCTGAAAAATGTAAGGGGTGGGTATATCGAAATATATCCAGTAAAGAGCCCCACCATGGGGTTAAGCATGCAAGTAGAAACAAGTTAGAAGATACGACAACTGAAGCTAAGTGCCTCGCACAAGCGTGCCCGGCCCACGAGCAACAATGTCAAACGACGGCGTACAAACTGTGAAGAAGATATAATCAAATGTCGAGAAATCTTCTCACCACTATTAGGGGAGGACCACGAGTGAGGGAAACACCTAAGTTACCTAAGCCTTGGATCTAGACAAGTCCCATGTCGTGTTCGCAGAGACATATACAAATGTCTCGAGGTAGCCAGACCCTTGTCAGGGACCCGCCACGCTTCCGCTGCGCTACTCTGATTTCGTATTAGTAGAGACATACACGAATGTCTCGGGGTAACCTGACCTGCGTCAGGGACCCAAAAGTGCAGCTATAAGAGGTAACACACAACCTCTTAAGATAAAAACCGAACCAGAGGATCACACAGCTCCCTGGATAAAGGGATGTTAGGGGTTTCACACAGCCTCCTAGCTTGGGAAGAATACTAAGGGTTTCACAAAGCCTCCTAGCTTGAGCAGGATACTAGAGGTTTCACACAGCTATCTAGCTTGAGAAAGATACTAGAAGTTTCACACAGCTGCCTAGCTTGAAAAGAAATACTAGGGGTTTCACACAGCCGCCTAGCTTGAGAGAAATACTAGGGGCTTCACACAGCCACCTAGCTTGAGATAGATACTAGGGGTTTTACACAACCGCCTAGCTTGAGAGGATACTAGGGGTTTCCCACAGACGCCTAGCTTGAGGAAGAGGATCGAACACAACTTTGATGAGTTGGGTAAGATGCTCCTCTAGGTGGTTAACCGATAACCAAGCCAAGTTCTCTAGCGCCGAAGATAATCGATCTAAACTAAAGTATAAAGATGACGGGGCGTTACATACAAACCCGTAGGCGACATTACAACAAGCTGAGCATAGAATCATTGTGGCACGTGTGCAGCAAACATAGATGGAACTGAACTGGAAATCATTTTAACATGTGTACTACCAATCAAAGGTCAAACATGCAACAAAGAAACATACACCTGACCTTTCACGAGAAGTCTAACACATTAGGGGCCATTCAGTCACAAAGCAACATGCATTCCACATAGATGATCAATCATAACAAATAACTAAGTAGTCCGTCATGTATACAAATAGCAAGGATACGATTCAGGGGATAGCCATTCAATCACAAGGGCATAACAAACAGAGGCAGGTTACAGTTTAGGCGATAACTTACAATTCTATATTATCACGATTATTAACTAGCCAAACAAGGGTTTTCAAGCACAATAAACATGTAACAAGTCATTTAGCGTCCATTTCCTGTAAATTTTAACGAGCCCCTAATCACATACTTTTAAACCAAAAAACCCGGATCATAATGGAATTCCTTACCTTTTCGACGTTCTCAACCGAACCACCAAGCTAAACCACGAGTCGAAATGATGAAACTCGAGAGCACCTAAACATAGAATCACGAGTAAAAGTCAACGAATGAACAAATGAAGCCAAACTTGCTAAAACGAAACTCACCAGAGTGCGGCGAGGCGTCGCCACGAAACCAGACAAACCTTACCTTGTTCTCCTCATCTCGCTCTCTTGGTCACGAATCTTGTCTCAGTTTTACTAACGGAGCTACCTAGCTTTACGACACTACTAAGGAATAAGAGGGTTGCAAGACTTCTTCACCAGAAAACACCATTGATGGCCGAAAACGAAGCTGAAGACAAAGTCTTAGGGGAAAAAAGACTTACCCAGCAACAAAACAAGGGCAGCCAAGGTATGGACGAGGGAGGGGACTCTCGGCTAGCTCGAAATGAGTTGCACGGCACTACTGGAGGTGTTGACGAGGAAAAGAAAGAGGCACCGCGAGCTTGCCGGAGACCAAACGATTGGTCGAAGAAGCTAGTGCGCGAGGCTTTGCCGGTGAAATCGCGTCCGCACGGCTGCCGGCGACGAGGCTTAAAGGAGAGTGCACAGGCTGCGAGTCACAAACGCATGGAGGAGGGGAGACGCTTGGTGGTGACAAGTTGCAGTAGAGGAACGGTAGAGATGAGATCTAGAAGGAGAGATCGGACGGTTGCAATGCAAAGACTGAACCAACGGCTCAGATTAAGCCTCTTTCCCTTGCTTGATAGCTGACGCGTGAGAGAGAGAAGGGGGAAGGGGTGTGTTGTCGGCTAGGCTTTAGGATTCGAGAAAAAAGGAAACTCAAATGTATTATTTATATAATAAGTCATTTCCATTTTTGGGTTTATGTTTTAATACTTCTAGAAAACCCTAATGACATTACTTCAATTGAATACAAAATAAAGGTTCCAATTATTCACAATACACACCTATATAAAGGTTTAGGTTTATTTAAACTAAACAAACTTAAATAACAATTATTTATCCTAGAGCTTGGGGTAAAATACAATTTAGAGATTTTAAAAATAGTTTGAATACTGGATTTAACTAACACACTTTAACTTAATAATATTAAAGGTGTCACAATTAGAAATTTGAGTACTTAATACTCAACGCGCAAAGCGTCCCACATTATTATACTACTCTCAAAACCTCCATTTTCCATAGATTTTCTCCTCAAATTTTCTAAGTATGTATGTCTGATATTTATGCACTAAATGTTATTCTTATTTCTAAAATTTATTCAATTTAATGCATGAACCACCTAGAATGCATTGAACGGTTTTTATAATGAGAGTGAGAAGTCATTGGGTGAAAAAGGACTTAAAGAAGATGAAAGGAAGATTTTTTTTTTTTTCCAACTTATCAAATTTCTAACTATAATTAACTTAATACGTTTTTTGATGCCGCTAAACTACTATTCTTTTTTGCTCGTTAATTATTTTTTAACAAATGACTATTTTAATCTTTTGACAAAGATGAGGGACCAAAATTAGATTTTTAAAAGTCTCATACTAAAATGGATCAAAAATTATAATTGACCAATCAAAATGGTATTTTAACATATTTAATAAAAAGAATGTCATATTTGTTAACAAATAATTTCCTTAATTATCTTAAATTACCAAGCCACAAAATGAATAATGAGTAGTATTCTTGTGGCATCATATTTCACATAATAACTAGTTGATTATAAGATTGAATCTTAAATGTTTGTTAAATTAATATATA
>JBBMKA010087705.1:0-13558 GCA_037833695.1 Sechiopsis laciniata | reverse complement strand
TGTATCGCAAGTTTTCCTAGTTCTATCTTTGTTTCATTCTAATTCGATCCTGATTTGTGTGATTGCTTATTTAGGCAATTATACAACATGTTAGGTCTTAGTTTAATTGTACTTATTCGTTTTGCTGCATGTTCGATTGAATGTATGTTTTGCTGTATGTTTTGCTCCAATTCTATCACGACTTCGTTGTTTGTTCATGTTTTGCTGCATGCTCTTAGTTTCTATAAATTAAGTGTTATCATCACGATTGCGTTTTTTTCTTCATGTATTCTATCGGTATTTTTCTGCATGATTCATTTTTCACGTTTCTATCAGGTTTGCTTGATTTGTCATTAGTGATTGAGTTGTTGTTAGTGATTGCCTTCCATTAGTGATTAACTTCTGTTAGATTTTTCGTTAGCGGCATCATTTTTTTTTTACTTCTATCAGTTTAGGTTGGATATCTGTCACTAGCAAGTAATTACTCCTTCGAGTGAGAAGTTGATTCAATCAATAATAAATTGATAGATTTCATCAGTAGATGCTGATAGATGCTATCACTAGCGAATGATAGAGTCAATCATTGATAATTAGGCATTTTGTAAATGATCGGTTGAAACTACCTAAGATATTGATTTAACAATCTGATCGATTTACACACTAGCACAAAATGCTACGACATTCAACAGATTATACGCAAGTATACGCAGTCAATCGCAGTCAAGTGATAAGTTTACAAGTCATCTCCACCAGGACTGGTTTAATCTCTTATTAAGCGTTAATTGAAACGTCGAGAACAGAAAAGTAAAGGACATATTGATGGTTATTATGTTTCTAATAAGCTTGAACTTAGTAAACATGAAGTGCAACCGAAATGCTATAAACAATACAGAATCTGACTCAGAACAGGCACAATGCTAACGACACTGGTAAAATGAATGCACTAAGCTGCGACTAGATTAATGATACTAACTTTAAACAGCAAATGATAAGACAGAATACAAGTTTGTAAAGTGATAGAGCTGGAACAAAAAATAAATGCTAGAAACAATAGAAATCCTCAAATAAAATGATAGGTTCGGGTCAAGGATAAGTTGAGTGTGGTTAGCATGCAATCATGGGTGAGGCTATGGTGAGAAGTAGACTCTGTACCACATGTGATCTAATGCTCTCTTTCAAGATGCATTCATTCTCGAGTTTGAGCTTTCGCATCTAAACCTGAAGCTACTAACGATGAAATACGCACTAGTGAGGCGACCATTTCTGGCCTCCCTCTTTAACAAGTAGGAGTTCCTAACATTGAAACTAATGGACAAATAGTATACCTCTAACCTTTCTCTCTTTCGAAACAAAATGACTAGCAAACATGAATGGGTGATCAGCCGAAACATATTTTTAGTTAAAATGCCTATTATGTCTTAGCCTAACATCCCCCTGCTCACCCGCAATACATGCTTCACACACTCGCTTCTCGCCCTTACCTATTTCGTTTAGCTCATGGTCATAGTAAAAGAAACAATAACAGAGTATTCGAATGCTGTAAACATCATGCAACTACTTTAAACAACAAAACAAACAGATATGAACAGTGCAACAATGAAACAGTAACACTTAGAATAATAAGGAAAGGTTGCAAAACATGAATAGCAGAAGAAAACAAGAGAAAAACTCCGAAATACTATTAAGCTAGAAAGTCTAAGCAATATTGTGCGGAAACATGAACTACAACCAGAAAATGAAACTACAATATCAAAACTACAGAATGTAAACAGAAGAAAACACTAAAGGAAGAAATGCAGAAAAACGCTGAATGGATGCTTCAGACAACGATGACCCCTCTCCAAGCTGCTCTGAAATTAAGGTTAAAAGCCAAAATTGGAATTATCTTCCCTCCTCCTTCTTCTCCAGCCAAAATGATCTTTATATACTCCCCAACTTGCTCAAGATCAACGGTCTAGATTCTATGGCAAAATGGCCCTTGCTTTTGCTCCCCAGTCGACAAGATTTGCCTTTTCAGCTTTTCTGACGTAAGTGCAGAGTTGGCAGCCTTTTTGCAGAAGTTATCCCCCTTTGATTGAATGCTTACAACATTAGCTTGCTTTCGAATGGCTCATCTTTTCTTTCACCAGATTCCCCTAATTCAGGCATGAATTCAATGCTTTTAGAACCATCAAGCCCTACAATGATAAAAAGCACATAGCGAAAATGGGGATTTCAGAAATGCTATCGATAATGCTGTAAACCTCAACTTTTTAGCACAAAAATTCTTAATTCTTCTGTTTTCCAGATCCTTGCCTCTTTTCTAACATGCATTGTGTTTTATAACTAATTCTTTTTCCTTAAGGTGGTTCTATGCATCCAAGTGTAATGATAATTCATGATTTCTTCAATAAGTCCATTCTAAAGAGGACTAAATAACTCTCTAATTGAGAGTTATCAAACCCCCAGACTTGAATCATTGCTCGTCACGAACAATGCCTTAGACATCTAACAAAGAATGCTTTTTTTTTCAATGCTCCTAGCATGCTTGCTGTCAATAAAGTCCATTCCCAAATACTTTGCAATTGCAGTTCTGCCATAGAATTTTTTTTCATAAACTACAGCTCTTAGCTTATCACTTTCAACCTTGCATGCTTTTTACGATACTTTTTATCCCTAATAAAGAATTCTTCCCTGCTAGAATAAGAACTTAAGTACCCTTAAACACTAATGCCTACGACTCCAAAACATTTCACTCAATCCCTTGATCCTCCTAAGTTTAGCCAAAGCATCTAATTAAAGCATTTTTTCTCACGCACACACCCTTTTAGCACTTCGAGCCCCTCTCAAACTGAATACACCCAAATTCCATAGTTCTTAAAACGGCACACTTAAGCAAAGCAGCACACTTAAGTAGCGGAAACAACCGAAGTTGAGGCGTTGGAAGGAATCGGGGTGCTCTCCGCACTATGGCTACTAGCCTTAGTTCCCGAAGGCTTTTCTTTCTTTACACAGTTCGGATTTTTGCGTTAATACAACATTTGGCCTTTAGCCTTATTCAGCAACAACATATATTTTTTCAAGCTTTTCTTCACTATTCACCTTTTTTTTAATGCTTGCGGCTTTGATTTTCTAACATTTTTCTCAAAGATGCTTTTCGCATTTTATTTGCATAGCTTAATCAGAATGCTTTGATTTTTGTTTTGAATTTTGAAATTTTGTCATACGGGCTTGCCTTCACCCCCAGACTTGAAATCTACATTATCCTTAATGAAGGCGAGGCTTAGTTCCCCTAAACTCAAGGTTTTCAAGATTTCAAGCAGAATGCTTTAAGCTTTCAGATTTAGCATTTTAGAGCTCTCTTATTTCCTTATTCCGATCAGGGATTAATTCATTGTTAGGTTAGAATTATCTTGAAAGGCATACTCAACTAAAGGCTCAAAGCTAAGCTAAGTCTATAGTTTACTCGGAAAATTTCTAAAGCAAAACACCATGCAGAGAATATTGGAATTTGACTATTGATAACAAAATAACTAACAACAAAGAGGCAGGATAACTAAATGTTGCTGGCAACAACATGATACATTCATACTAGCCAGCATAAAACTAAGAACAACTAAATCAGATATCAATTTCACAAAATAAACATCAAGAACAGAGAAACAAAGGACAGAGACTTCCATCAAAACTGGGAACTGGAACTTGAAGTGGCCTGATCATCTGTTTGGATTCCTTCGGGAAACGGTGAAGGCAGGACCCAAGGCTGGAGCAACTCAACTCAGAACTCAGGAAGTTGAGACTCCCCCACTAACTCCGCATTGCGCCGAAGCACACTATCCCATCTTTGAACGTATTTTCAAAAGGGACGAAGCTGGCCGACCGCATGATTGCAAACTTCTTTATTAGCTTTCTTCTGAGCCAAAATCTCATTAATGCCAGGAGCAATGCCCACCACCGTTCCGCTGTGCACAACTCTTGCTCGCACTTTCGGAGTTGCATACACTGTTCTAACTAGAAGTAGCTTGTCTTCAGGCAGCGGTTGAACCCCTTGTCTCATACAAAGCCTAATGATCAGATGAGGGAAGAACAACTTCCCGTCCTTTTTGTTAACACATCTCTTGATTTCACCGGTGATGATCTGCCCCACATCAATGCTCCACCCTTCAAGAATAGCATAAACCAGTCGGGCCCGGCTGCGAATCACCTCTGTTAGATGTGTCGTCGGCATTGTGAATGAAATTAGTCCAACAGTGAGCCTCAGCAGTCAGATATGATGCGAGCATAATATTTGTGCCCTTCTCAATTTTCCACTTGACCCCAGGCGCTCAAATCCTTTTGATGCAAGTGCTTAACAAATTCTCCGATGGCTTCTTGATAGCTTTGTTGAACTCGGCATTTGGGATGTTTTCAAGCCACAGTAGCTCGTTAATCATCTCGGCACTTCAATCAACATCAACTCATCTAACCCGACTTTTGAAAACGACTTTCACGTTCGGTTCAGCTTCGCTTCTCTCAACAACTCTTTAAAGCCCGAAAGCATGGAATCACCATCATTCTCCATTCCTGAAGAAAGCTAAAAAGCGCTGTTTGATGAGCCTGCGTAGTATTAGGTCGTTGGTCAGGTAAAGGCTGACCAAGCCAATGATGCTTAGCTGGTCTTTTCGGATGATCAGCCACACTGGGACTGAGACACGGCTCGAGCACCATCTGCAGCACTCAAGGCATGTTATAGTAAAATTATTTTACCCAATCAGGCCTAGCTGGCTCAGATGGCCTAGTGAACGATTCCCAGTTGTAGCGCTGCATCTGCTCAACCAGCTTACAGTCGAGACCTTTTCTTGTAAATCCTTGCTCCTGCAGGCATTGCTTGTTTACCATGAAAACAACCATTCTCACAGCCTTGGCGCTCACCAAAAGTATACTGGCTATCATCACTCAGCTCAACTTCTTCAGGCTCTTCATTTCTTACAGGCGAAGAGGCTTTTCTCTTTTTGCCCCTGACTTTATCTACCTCGGCCTCCTCAGCAGCAGGGGAATCACTTCCACCCATGCTTCCAAGGTCCTCATGCCTCACCACAGAAATTGGCTCGACCATTTCTCCTTAGATTTCTTCTGGCTCTTTTTCTTGCCCAAACGGCCACATTTCATCTCGGTCTTCTTCAAACTCTGTTTCCCTAACTTTTCCAGCTTCAGGAACTTCATCCCTACTCTTCAAGAATACAAGTTCTTCTTCTCTTAACTTCTCTGCTACACTAGCAACTGCTGCACCCATTTCTTTTATTACTTCATCCCAAATTTTAGAACGCTCGAGCTCTTCCATCAACTGCTCTTCCATCACCACATCTCTACCGGTAGAAACTTCTCCTTCCCTCGGAACTTCCTTGCTCTCTACATTTTCTTCTTCAATAGCAGCTTCTTTGTCAACAAATCTTCAGCGACTGGCTCTGCTTCTTTTTCGGCCGCGATGTTTACTCCAACCTCATCAGCGTCCACATGTATGGGCATGGGCTCACTCGAAACCGCTTTGCTTCCCTCCTCAAGGATTGATCGCTCGTCACTTTCAGACAAGGAAGAGTCATCGAAGAAGATTTGCTTGTTTGGTCTTGGGGCCATGATCGCTAGAGGCACTAGAACTTCTTCAACCACACTAGTTTTGGCCCGCTGGGCTTTAGTTCGAGGAGCCATAGGAATCGATTTTTGGAAAGACAATGCGCTTGAACACTAGGGCAAAGACTCGAGAACAAGGAAGAGGAAAAAGAAGAAAGGAATTACGAATGCTGGAGTTGGAATGATAAAAACGGAAAGAACAGGGGTTAAATATGGCAATGAAAAGGCGCCTAAGGCAACTACCCCTAAAATAGGCTGGTTTCAAATTTGAAACCCTGATTTTTGCAATGCTTCAATCCTTGCCATTCATTTCCAACGATCATGATGCTTGCCACCATTAATCCCTCTTCGGCCACGTGTCAGACCTAATGATGCAACCTTTCACTCTTTAATTCTGATTTCTTCAACCAACTACCCCTAAAACACTCTAACTTAATTGCACAAATAATAGGAAAATAACAAAATAAAATAAAATCTCAGAGATATTAATGAATCGGAAATATTAGTGCCCAAATAAATGCTTGGAGCTCAAATTAAAGATACTGAACATTTCAATGCTCCAAGCGCTTCTGAATTCCTATTCGCTTGAAAGGGCCCACGAGGATTTTTCTTTTCAGAAATCCTCGCCCCAATAATGCTTCAAACGTTGTCCGTTCACCATGAATTCACTCTTGTTCTCTTCATTCATAAGCTTGATGGCTCGGCTTGGGTGTACCTACACAATTCTAAAAGGCCCAGACCACTTAGATTTAAGCTTTCCAGGAAATAGTTTAAATCAAGAATTATACAAAAGTACTCATTGACCAATTTCAAATGCTTTAGGCCTTATTCTTTTTTCATGCAATGCCTTGGTCTTCTCTTTGTATATCTTTGCATTTTCATAGGTAAACTGTCTGTGCTCGTCTAATTCAAGAAGTTGAGTCATTCTTGCTGGCCCCGCTAAATTCAAGTCAAGGTTAAGTTTTATAAGAGCCCAGAATGCTCTATTCTCAAGTTCAAGCGGCCAATGACAAGATTTCCCAAAAAAAAGCTGATATGGAGACATTCCCAAGGGCGTTTTGAATGCTGTTCTATATGCCCAAAGTGAATCTTCAAGCCGTATTGACCAGTCTTTTCTCGGAGGCCCCACAACTTTTTCCAAAATTCTTTTGATTTCTTTGTTTGAAATCACTGCTTGCCCGTTTGATTGAGGGTGATATGGTGTAGCCACTCGATGCTTAATATTATATTTCATTAGAACATTGGCCATAGCTCGTAACGGCCCAGTTTTCCATTCCGATTATCTAGGTATGTTCTGTTTCTTTTCCGGTTGTTCGGTTGGGCCGTTAGGGCAATTTAAGCCTTTAGGGACATTTTGGTAATTTTGCCTTTAGGGGTAGTTTCGTAATTAATGGGGTTTCGAGACTTTTCTGTTAAATTGCCAAGTTTGGTTATTTCTCGGTTTTAGGTTTCCAAGGTCAGAGTTGCTTTTGGGAAGTTTGGTTGTCTTTTTGGTTAAAATAGGAAAAAATGGAAAAATGGTGTTAAGTTCTCCCTCATCAGGACTCAAAGCCGGGATCTGCGAGGAACCCATATAAACCCCCATTTTTCCTCCAAACTCAAGCCCTAGCCGCATTTGGATTTCATTTTTCTCTTTTCTCCCTCCTTTTGCCGAGAGCTTGTCTCCCCTTCACCAGATCGTAGCCGGACGTCGCTGCTCAAATTCTAGCCGAGGATTCGCCAAGATGTGCCTCCATCTCCCTTCCGCAGCCTCACGATCGCAACCTCGCGATTGTCCAGTTCCACGAAGCCTTTGTCGAGATGTTCTGAGCTGCAGCGTCTTCTCAAGCATCCCGTTCGCCTCAGGTACGTTTTGCCCAAAACCTTTCTCGCTCTCCATGGGTATTTCTATGGCTTGACGTAAGATCCGTTAACCTTGTGATATTTGTAGTCTCGTGGTCGCCATTCGCCTTCGCATAGCCCTTCGTCGCACGCTCGAATCTGTAACCAAGACCACGCCCGTTCGCTTGTCTGAGCCGATCCACCGTGCAGTGTCACCTTGATCTTCACTCCAGCAAACCCTTCGCCCAGCGAAACTTTCGCCCGCAGCTTCGCCTTTGCCAAGCCTGCTCTGGTTCCCATGCACGTCTGCGACAGCTTTGCCTTTACCTTCACCGAAGCCTTGCTACCGAGCCTGCCTTCTTGGTTTAGGGGTATTGTTTTGCCAAGCCTTGTGCCTTGTACCTTGGTTACCTAGTGTTGTTAGCTGTTAGATATTAATTGTGTGCTTGTTAATTGTTATGCCCAGGTTGTACTCTTGTTGGTATTCTGCAGCTCGAGGAGCATTGTTTGTGTTGTCGTTCTGCCTACTTTCCAGGTAAGAATTTCCTTGTCGGTGTTGTGTGGACCCTACACTTGACATTGATAGTTTTCTGGTTGTGTGTTACCGTTTTCTAAGCATGTTAGTGGATAGGTGTTTGAACGATGTTCCTGTTACTGAACTTGTTAGTATATAGGCTTGCTTGGTTATTGCTTGACAATATACATGTTAGAGGATAGGATTGTATGACTCGTCTGATAGGATCTGGCATGTAGATTTATGGACCCTGGATTGCACTACTATGTTGCGGTTACTGTTTTATCTATGATTGTGATATGCTGTATGTTATTGTGCAATGATATTGATATTGATCACTGTTAGCTCTAGGGTACTTCCTCTTGCTAGATCTTGTTAGGTTGTCATCATCTAGAGGCTGAGAGTGGACCAACATATGTGTCCCCACCGGTCGGGCTGTGAGGACAGATTCCTTACCCCCGGCAGTCGGGTGTGGAGTACCTACCACTCCGGCATAAGCTTAGTTTATGGCCTGCTAGAGTGGGGTCCTTTCCTTGGTGCAAGCCTGCCTTGGGATGACCTTTAGCTTCAGGCGTTGGGTGTGATTCAGGCTCCCACAGTATGGTGTCGAGGGACTCCCGCCTGCTGTGGATTAATGCTCACCTTTTCGAGTCTTAGGCATGCACACCTAGACCGACATAGTTTGTGTAGGCCTACATTTATTCGGTTTGTAGGAGTATGCGGTGTGCGCGTATGTGCATTAGATGCCGGGAGGAGAGCTCCCTCGGGCTAGTGTATCAGTACACCTTTCCTTACAGTTTAGAGCCCGACACTTGGGGTACTCTCCCAAGTGTCCAGGATCAGCATAGTGAGCTGGTCACCGTAGCTGAGAGTTAGAGACTCTTAAAACTCTGGGGGTTATATCGATAACCCATTTGGAGATCCACAGTGGATCCTTAGCCGAGAGTTAGAGACTTTCGAAGGTTTGAGCATGATATGATGTGCTTGTGTTGAGACTGCCTTTGTGTTGATGTTCTGCTTGTATGCTAGGATGCTAGATGATGTGACTTGGGTACTGTACCCCGGTTGAGGATTCTTACTGAGTGCCTTTGTACGCACCTTTATTTCTGTGGTTTTTCCACTAGGTAACTTGGGACAGAATCGGGGTTGCTAGAAGAGAAGCTGACCGATCATGGGAGTCCGCCGCATAGTCTCTTTCATTTATTTTACGTTTTCATCATGTTTAGACTATTTTGGGAGAATTTTTTTAGTACTATTTTCATATACTCTGGCCAGAGGCTTTAAATTATATTGGTTTTAATAACCGTTTTTGGATTGCCATTTTCCTATCAAATGTTTAAGTTCTGTTGCTTGTCTTAATTGTCGAATTTAATGGTTTTTAAATTCATGCATGCTGAGTAAGGACCGGGTTTAGGACCATTTTAGAGTCGGGTCCTTACAGCTCGATTGATAAAAATGTTCCCTCATCGCTCACCACTGCCCTCGGCGTTCCAAATCGCGAGAAAATATTTCTATGCAAGTACCGAATCACTGTTTTGGCATCATTTACTGGGCTGGCAATTGCTTCCACCCATTTTGAAATGTAATCCACTGCAACTAGAATGTAAAGATTAACCTTAGATGGTGGGAATGGACCCATGAAGTCGATGCCCCAAACATCAAATAGCTCGACTTCAAAGATGCATGTCATTAGCATCTCGTCCCACACCCTAATGTTCCTACGCCTCTGACATTTATCGCATGTCTTAGCAAAATGATGGGCATCCTTAAAGACTGAGGGCCAGTATAACCCAGATTGAAATACTTTGGCGGCGGTTCTCATTCCTCCAAAATGTCCACCGTATGGCGCTTCATGGCATATTTCAAGGATTTTCTCAACCTCATTTTCTGGCACGCATCTTCTGATTAAGTTGTTAGCACATTGCTTTAACAGGAAAGGCTCGTCCCAGAAGTAAGATTTCACATCTGCATAAACCTTCTTAGTCTGTCTCTCGTCAGGTCCGGAGACAAGATTCCACTGGCATGATAATTAGTAAAATCAGCAAACCATGGTCGTTCTGCGGCTGACAATGCTGTAATCGCCAACAATTTCTCATCAGGGAAACTTTCCACAATTGGAATGTTTTTGTCAACTTCATTTGTTTGCTTTAACCTTGACAAGTGAACTGCTACAACATTCTCGCTTCCCTTTTTGTCCTTCACTTCGATGTCGAACTCTTGCAGTAGCAAAACCCATCGAATTAACCTGGGCTTGGCATTCGACTTGCTCATTAGATACTGGATTGCAGTGTGGTCTGTAAACACAACTATTTGTTATCCCACAAGGTAAGATCGAAACTTCTCAAGAGTGAACACCACTGCTAGTAGCTCCTTTTCTGTAGTCATGTAATTAAGCTAAGCTTTATTAAGAGTTTTGCTGCCATAGTAAATCGGTTGAAGCAATTTGTCCCCTCTTTGCCCTAGCATAGCGCCTACAGTGTAATCACTAGCATCACACATTAACTCGAATGGCTTACTCCAATCTGGCGCTATAATGATTGGTGTGGTGATAAGAGCTTTCTTTAACGTATTAAATGCCTTCAAACAATCTTCACTAAAATTGTATTCCCGATTAACTTTTAATAATTCGCATAGAGGCTTCGATATTTTTTAGAAGTTCTTGATGAATCTCCTATAAAAACTAGCATGCCTCAAGAAGCTTCTAATGCCCTTGACATTACTCGGGGGTTCCAGCTTTTCAATAACTTCAATCTTGGTACGATCAACTTCTGTACCTTCTTTTGAAATGCGGTGCCCAAGGACTATTCCCTCTTTCACCATGAAATGGCACTTTCCCAATTCAGAACTAAGTTTGTTTCCTCACAGCGTTTCAGCACTCTTCCCAAGTTAAGCAGACATGAATAAAATGTTTTTCCAAATACAATAAAATCGTCCACGAAGATTTCAACAATTTCTTCAATCATGTCTGAGAAGATCGCTAGCATATAGCGCTAAAATGTGGCTGGTGCGTTACAGAGCCCAAAGGGTATTCTCCTAAATGCAAAAATACCATACGGACATGTAAATGTCGTCTTCTCTTGGTCCTTAGGATCTATCGTAATCTGATTATAACCAGAATAACCGTTTAGGAAACAGTAAAACTCTTGCCCTGCTAACCTGTCAAGCATCTGGTCAATGTACGGCAAGGGGAAGTGGTATTTCTTGGTTGCTTTGTTGAGTCTCCTGTAATCCATACAAACTTTCCACCCAGTAACAGTTCTACTCGAGATTAACTCATTGGCATCATTTTTTATCACTGTCATTCCACCCTTCTTTGGTACAAGCTGAACAGGACTTACCTAGTTGCTATCGCAGATAGGGTAAATGTTTCCAGCATCCAACCACTTGATCACTTCTTTTTTTACGACCTCTTTCATTACTGCGTTTAGCCTTCTTTGCTATTCAATAGATTTGAATTGCCCTTCTTCAAGGTTGATTTTATGCATACAATACGATGGACTTATGCCTGTAATATCTGCAAGTGTCTAGCCAATAGCCTTCTTGTAATGCCTCAAAAGGTCTAGCAGCATTGCTTCATTTTTTGGAATTATTTAAGCAGATATGATAATGGGAAGAGTATTCTCTGCTCCCAAGTTTGCGTATTTTAAATGCTGAGGCAACGGCTTCAAGTCTAGCAATGGTGGTTTATCTATTGACGGCTCCTAGGCAAATTAATGCGCTCTTCTAAATTGAGAGGCTCGAATTGTCTCATGTTTATCAAAGCATTACACGCTTCCAGTTCATCCTCACTTAATACCTCGAACATTTCCTCTAGTGGGCCTTCTTCACTCATTAGAGTTGCTGATCTGTTTTGCTTGGCAGCTTTTTCCAGGATAGCTTCGGTTGTACCGAGGAATGAAACTGCTCCATATCAGATGGATATTTAATTGAATTGTCAATGCTGAATTGCACTTCTTGGTCGTTCATTCTTAGTGTTATCGTCCTCTTGTATACATCCACCAATGTACGCACTGTCTTAAGGAAAGGTCTGCCTAGAATGATTGGTATCTCCTCATCGACTTCGTAGTCCAATATAATAAAATCAGCTGGGAAAATGAACTCGCCGACTTATACTAGGATGTCCACAATCTTCCCTTCAAGATATGTGATTGACCGATCTGTCAGCTGGATTGTAACTGTTGTAGGACGCGCTTCACCAAGACCAAATTTCTTGTATACAGACAATGGCATAAGATTAATACTTGCGCCTAAATCACAAATCGCTCGTCCCAATTGTTGCCCACCTATTGTCACTGAGATGGTAAATGCTTCAGGATCACTTTCTTTGTTAGGAATTTTGCTCTTGACAATAGCACTACACCCTTAGTTTAGTGAAACAACTTTGAATTCTTCAAACTTGCCTTTCTTAGATAATGCATATTTAAAAAACCTTGCGTAGTTTGGCATTTGCTTCAAGGCATCAACCAATGGGATATTAATGTGAATCTGCTTCAATATCTCCCAAAATTTCTCAAAATGGGCTTCAACTTTCTTTTTCTTCTACGGCCTTAGCGGATACGGTGGTGGAGGTGGTTTAAAAATTGGTAATTACTTTTTCTCCTGGTTATTCGACTCTTTGTCCCACCCCACTGTAAGATCTTCCACAATAGGCTTTACTTGCATTGGCTGGTTCTTAGCAGGCTCAGATGCTTTGTCTTCAGAATTAACCTCGAGTTGTTCCTCCTTTTCTGGTTCAATGCTTTCAGTATCAGGTTCCAACGAGATATCTTCTTCAAATATTTCCTCAAGAACTGTTCTCTTTTCATGATAAGCTCTGATCTTTGGATCTTCCTTTAATGGCTTTCCACTTCTTAATTCGATAGATTGCACTTGCTCTTTCCCATCCCTTTTTGAAGATTCAGTATTGGATGGTAGCTTTCCCACTGGCCTATTCCTCAATTTTGATGCTAGCTGGCCCACTTGAAGTTCTAAATTCCTCATAGCTGCTTGCTGACTTTGCATAGTTGCATCATTTTTGACAATGTATTCTTTAAACAAGCTTTCTAATGAAGTGCCTGGAATTTGCTGAGGCTGATTTAGCTTTTGATAGCCCTGGTTGTTAAATCCTTGCGTATTCTGATTTGCAAATCTAAGTGGTTACTGCATTTTTGCTTGACCCTTCTGATTATTCACCACATTACCTTGACCTCCCCATGAAAAATTGGGGTGTTACCTCTAGCCAGGGTTGTAAGTGTTTGAATACGGATTATTCACTGGTTTTTTATTACTCACATTCCCCATATACATCACTGAGGCAGGGTTGTGCTGGCAGAATTCATGTGTGCCCATCACCACAATAGATACAGCTTTTCGCTTGAGTTTGATTGACCGGTGCAATGCTCTGTGACTTAGTAGTGCTTTTCATTTGCATATTCTTCATCTCATCCTTGCTACTTCAGCTCGCAATGATGTCAACTCATCTACTTCTAATTGACATCCTTTCTTCACAACACTTCGCCTTGGCTGAAACCATTGATTGTTGTTCATCGAAAATATTTCAAGAATATTATAAGCTTTTCTATATGTCCTATTCATCAGTGATCCATTGGCCGTCGTATCGAGCATTATCTTGGATGGGTTATTCAGACCATTGTAGAATTGCTCCATTTGCACTGGATA
>JBBMKA010087694.1:0-13561 GCA_037833695.1 Sechiopsis laciniata | reverse complement strand
ATGTAAATAGCCATAAATCCGAAAATTAATGGTTTTGTAACCATTCTTCATGATTTTGTAACCATCCACAAGTAAATCTTGGGTCACATTCTGATCCATATCATATCCACAGGGCATTCACAAATGCCAAAAAAAGTCACCTGGCACTGTCGAGGAGGACCGCGAGTGAGGGAACCATACGGGATCCCTAAACCTCGGGTCGAGACACGTCCTATACTCTATCCATAGAGGCATACACAATATCTCGGTGTAGCCTGACCATCTGTCAGGGACCCACCACGAGTGAGGGAAACATAAAGGATCCCTAAACCTCGGGTCAAGACAACGATACACGAGTCGTGTCGGCAAGGGCATACTCGAATGCCAGTAAAGTCACCTGACCCTGTCAGAAAGAGCCATGAGTGAGAAAAACTACATGATCCCTAAACCTTAGGGTCGGGGCACCATCTGCTAACCCCAGCATGTGAGGACTGATCTGCCTCTAGAAAACATCTCCAAAATGCATGCAGACTCACCGAAAGGCATCCCTCCATGCCATCATCTGTCCCAATGGCCTCTTCTGCCCATGGGTAAGCCAGCCCCCACTAGGGTGGGTACCTCAATGAATGGGCTCTTCCACCCACAGGTAAGCTAGACCCCTCTAAGGTGGGTACCATAATAGACGGGTCGACAGTAGGTGAAGGGGTCAAGCGAGTCTGGAACCACGCACAAAGCATATAGGTTTCCAAGAGTACAACAAAGATATATAACTAGCACTAGAGTCACACGAGATCTAGCCTAGCCTATGTGAGTGCAACTGGCCAACCTGAGAGTTGGTGCAACCTGCAACGTGCGCTCAACAACCAAGAAATTCGTTGTTCTGCACACAATGCGACACGTGGATGAGATCTGATCCTTTAGTCGGATGTAAGAGTCAACCCATAGGTTAGTGCAGCTCAACCACGTGTCTCGAAGTAAAGAGGTTTCATATTCTTGCTCGATTCCTAAGGGAACTAGTAAGCCACATCAATAACACGATATTGATAAGACAACACAAGTTCAAAAAAGGGTGAGATAGCCGCTCCTTTAAGTCGATTAACTCGATAACCTAGCCTAATTATTCTAACATCAAACATAAACCATCCAAACTAGGTATCACGATAACATATAGTTACAAAAAACTCCTAGGCAACAAAATAGAGAAACTGAGCATATAATCATTGCAGCACGTATTCAGACAGACATAGATGGAACAAACAACATCGAAACATGCATGATCCCATTCATGAGCTACCTAACACGTTAGGGGCATTTCTATCACAATCACTGCATGCATTACCCTAGGCAATCCAGTCATTCAAAAGAACAAACAGATAAACAGTTTAGCACGTATATGAGCAAAAGTATGTTTTATGGAATGACAATTCAATAACAAGGGCACGATGATCAGAGACAGGAAGCCGTTCAGGAGATTCATTACGATTCTACATTATCACGAGTAATAGCTAGTTCCACCACATAGATTCCAACCACAACAAAAAAGTAACAAATCATAAAGCATTCATTTCTCGTAAAACGCAACGAGCAACCCTTCACATGCTTTTTAACCACAAACCCAGTTCATAATAGAACTCCTTACCTTCTCGACGTTCTCGACCGAACCACCAAGTTGAACCACTAGTCCAAACGATGAATATCGAGAGTCGCCTAAACAAAGAATCACGAATAAACGTCAACAAAACTGACAAATAAAGCATAATTAGCCAAAATGGAGTGCACCACGTGAACGGGGACGCAAAACTGAGCTGGCGATGCGTCGCTGGAAAATGGAAGCGGCGGTGGCGGTGGCCGGTGCACCACCACGGAACACAATGAAACTTACCTCATTTTCTTTGTCTCGACGCCTTCAGCACAGAACTGGTCTCACAATTGCGAACAGACCTCTCTAGCTCTGGAAAACTATAAAAGAAGAAATGGGTTTCAAAACCCTCTCACCAAAAAAACCCATGAAAACCAACGAATCTTACCTTGTTTCGAAGCTCTCGACACCCTGAGCATGGAACTTATCTTGAAATCGCGAATGAACTTCTCTAGCACTGCAAAACTAAGAAAGAAGAAACGGGTTTCAAAACCCTCTCACCAGAAAACTCCATGAAAACCAACGAATCTTATCTTGTTTCGATGCTCTTGACGCCCTGAGCACGGAATTGGTTTCGGAATCACGAATAGACCTCTCTAGCTCCGCGAAACTACGAAAGAAGAATCGAGTTTCAAAACTCTCTCATAAAAAACTCCATGAAAACCAACAAATATTACCTTATTTCGAAGCTCTTGACGCCCTGAGCACGAAACTAGTCTCGAAATTGCAAACGGATTTCTCTACCTCCATGAAACTATGAAAGAAGAAACGGGTTTCAAAACCCTCTCATCGAAAAACTACATGAAACTAACGAATCTAATCTTGTTTTGAAGCTCTCGACGCCCTGAGCACGGAACTGGTCTCGAAATTGCCAACAGACCTCTCTAGCTCTGTAAAACTTAAAAAGAAGGAGTGGGTTTTAAGAGAGAGAAAATGGCTGAGATGAAGGGAAGGGCTAGTGTGCTTTTTGGGTTTTAAAAAATAAGGGTTTTGAATGATCCATTTATATTATTATGCCCTTTCCATTTAAATCCATTTTAAAAACCCATAAAAACCCTGGGCCATAAAGTGGTTCTAATATTTTCCCCAAATAACTGCACTTAAATATGTTTGCTGCTATTAAAAATTCTAAATAAGGTTTATAAATAACGTTTAACACTAAATATTTAAAATGAGAAAGAGTTGAACTAGAATATTCCAAACTACTTACTTAATTAAAAGATTATTCCACTTGACAAAGCAATAATTAATGAGAAATAATGATAATAATTTAGGTTGTTACAATATTCCCCTCTTAAAGAGACTTCCGTCTCGAAAGCCGCTTTAAGACACAACACCCTAGAGAACAAGATTGCACCTTGTCTCCTCTTCAATCCTCAAATGGTCCAATGCACCCTCTTGTGCCCCCACACAACTTTCACTAAGCAACCTTTAGTTGTTCAATACCTTTTCGACCGAAACGAAGATTTGAAAGCAATTTTAAATTCATCTAGTTATTCGGGTCCACATAATTGGTAATGATTGATTAAAGGTTAAAACATTTATTCCTACTGTTGAAATCATCCAGGTAAAACTTTTTTACCAAAGCACTTATAATTCCAGTTGTATAAAACATTTCAACCAAAAGAACTTTGCACTGCTTTAAAACTCATTTAGTAATCTGGATCTTCAAGGTTAATAATATCATTGCCGTTTAAAACATTCAATTCTGATTACCAAAACATTAGGGTCACATTGTTCAGTTTGAAATGTTAAAATACCATGGTTACAACTCTCGTTTCAAAACATTGCTTCTTATTAATATCTGGTTTGGTTGGGTTCAAAACAATTATTCTTAACCTTGGGGTAGCTAAGATTTTTGTGACAGGGAAGCTTTAGAAACTTTGGTCTTGATGTCCGGGCACTCACGAAGAACTTAAAACAACGAAATGAACTCACACTTAGCTGCGACACTACACACGAACAAAAGCCTGATCCTGCTGGGTCGTCCACACTGAAGAGAGATACACTTACTCAAGCTCCCGAAACTCCCCGCGCATTCTCCAAAACAAACTTACTACCTTGTAACTTTCCCTCAGAAGGCACAACAACTACTCTACCCCACAGGCACCACTTTTAAACTCAACTTCAATCAAACATCACAACGCAACAGAGCGAGGCAAGACTCTACACCTTATGGCAATACAACAACTATCTTGGCTCGCAAAAACAAACGAGGGCGGTCTTCTAACCTGCACTCTCTAAACTTAAAGCTCGGCAAAGAAGAAGGACTGAGTTTGACCTTCTTCCAAAGGCAGTCAGTGACAGCATGGTTGTCAGCTAACCACACCATGCCACACATGGCAAGGTATTTGATCAAGGGTAAAACTAACCGAGCAAAACACTAATAGCTGATCTGATACACGTATCCGACCAACTCCAACTCCTAAAACAATACGCAACAATATAACTATAATGGAACTAATGGTGTAAAGCAATCACAGTGAACTAACAGAGGAATACGATTATAAAGAACAGGTAGGGCAATACAATCCTGATAAAACAAATAAAGCAATGTGGTCAATACGAAACAAAAAAGGGCAACACGATCTCGATGAAACAACTAGCGCAGTACAATCATGATGAAACAATGAGACACTACAATCATGATGAACAGACAGCGCAATGCGATCATGACGAACGAATAAAGCAACACAATCATGATGAGCATATAGAGAAAATACCACCAGGATAAGAACGAATACAACAATACTAACATGATAAACAGATAGAGTGATATAATCACGATAGAAACAAATATAATTATACAATCACGATGAATAGACAGAGCAGTAAAAATCCTGAAGAAGTAATAAGAACAGTACGATCATAATGAACTGAATGAGTAAATACCATCGTGAAGACACCAATAGAGCAATATAATCATGACGAAAAGATAGGGTCATACCATTATGATGAACAAATAAGACGGAGCAATACAATCATGCTGAACAAACAGGGTAACACGATCTTGATGAAACAAAAACATAATACAATCATCATGCAACAATTTAAGCAATACGATCTCATCATGCAACAATTTGAGCAATACGATCTCATCATGCAACAATTTGAGCAATACGATCTCAATGGAACATATAAAGCATTACGATGAGTTACCAAGTATACGAATATGAGACCAAAACAACAAGAAACACACTAAACAACATGGATAATGGGTCAATGGCAACCATATGAACGCACACAACATAAGGTCAAACCACAAACACATTCAATAGCATGAATCAAAGACCAAGGGCACACATAACATAGCAAGACATGCAAGGTCGAACAAAACATGAATTAACTGTACAAAGGGGGCAAGGCCTGTGAACACGACAACAAACTCATCGGTCTGAGGAGTAGGCTCAGCTGGAGTGACTGGCACAGCTGGCGAAGCGCGTGATGACTCCCTGATGGAAAATGGCAACTTGCAACGCACTACAAAGTCGCCCTCTTTGCCACACCGGTAACACACCTTCACCTTGGGCGGACATGGACTCTGGTGAACTCTCGAACACCTACGACACTCTGATGCATCGTCATGAGGACTCTGAGGATGACCTCGATGAGACCTCTACCTCTCTAGGTACCCGACCTCCTTTCCTGGATTGCTCCCTTGGCTAGCTGGAATCCTTTTGACAGAACTGGCTTCTAACACGACTGGGATTCCCCCGACCAAAATAGTCTCTTAATTAGAGAAACTCAGGGTATGACTCGAACTTCTGCCCATGCCCAGCTGCATTACTCAAACTCCTAAGAGCCTCGAACTCGCTAGTAGTCTGCGTAGTCTCATGATGCATAATCTAAATAGTAGAGGTTCGAGCTAAGTAGAACTGAGGGTAAACTCCCGACTGACACCCTGCGATGCTAGGATTAGACGCAGAAAGAGGCTGACCTACGATCTCCTGCGTGTAGGTTGTGGCAGTGTGATACTCCTACCTTTGAGTGATGAAGGGAGACCCCGTCTCTGGTGCGGCAATTGAGGCGAAGCGTGCCTCTACAAACTCTCTCCTGAACTGGTCCCACTGGACCAAGGTATCCCCACTGGGTAATTCTCGACAAAGAACTATCTACACTGAAACCAAACTAAAAAAGATCCTATTCAGGACCTACAATCAAGCAATACAATAGACAACCAAAAACAGTTTCTCAACTAAAACATGCTTCTTACTTTACCCTGCTTCAACATACCTGGTGACTACTAATGTGCTAATAATCCTGGACACACGATTTACATAGTAAACCAGTCTACAAAATCTATGACTCTAAGCTCTAATACCAACTTGTAACGACCCGACTTTCTAAAATACTTTAATGGGGTATTACGGGTGCATGCACTTAAAATCCAAAAAAATTGATTTAATAATCACATGCAATTTCCAACGAAAAACTCGTGAAATCATGAAACACAACTGATAGTTTGAAAATCATATAAAAGCATGATTCGAGATCCCGATGGTCAAAATAAAATACAATTCAATAGAGTTTAAAACATAAAGTTCGACACTAAGGAAAAAAATGACGCATAAAGGAAATAACGACACCGTGTCCATGATCGATGCAGTTCCCAGCCTAGCCACCTTGAAATGGATCTGTACCTTAAAATGTAAGGGGTGAGTATATCAAAATATAAGGGGAGGACCATGAGTGAGGGAAACACACAAGTTCCCTAAACCTCGAGTCAGGACACGTCCCATACCGTGTCTGCAGAGACATACACAAATGTCTTGGGGGTAGCCTGACCTACGTTAGGGACCCATATACGAATAGTTTAGCAACTCTTATAGCTTAGCAACAGAGACATATACGAATACCTACGTCAGGGACTCGCAATGCTTCCGCTGTGTAACTCTGATAGTGTATCTACAGGGCATACATAAATTCCAATAAAGTCACTCGACCATGCAAGAGAAGCCACGAGTGAGGAAACCACACAAGATCCCTAAACCTCGGGTCGGGACACGTCCCATACCGATGTCTCAGAGTAGCCTGATCATCTATCAGGGACCCACCAAGAGTGAGGGAAACACACAGGATCCCTAAACCTCGGGTCAAGACAACGACACAAGTCGTGTCAACAAGGGCATACTTGAATGCAAATAAAGTCACCTGACCCTGTCAGGAAGAGCAATGAGTGAGGGAAACTGCAGGATCCTTAAACCTCAGGCTCGGGGTGCCATCTGCTAACCCCAGCATGTGGAGACCGACGTGCCTACAGACAATATCCCCAAAATGGATGCAGGCTCACCGATAGGCATCCCTATGCACCATCATCTGTCCTAGTGGCCTCTTCCACCCATGGGTAAGCCAGCCCTCATTGGGGTGGGTACCTCAATCGGCTCTTCCACCCATGGGTAAGCTTGCCCCCTCTAGGATGGGTACCACAATGGAGGGATCAAACAGTAGGTGAAGGGGTCAAGCGAGTCCAGACTGGCTCCCTTCTCATGCTTCGACAACGGGTAAATTAGTGGAACCACGCACAAAACATATAGGATTCTACAAGTACAATAAAGATATATAACTAGCACTAGAGTCACACAAGATCTAGTCTAGCCTAGGTGAGCGCAATCGCTCCATCCAAGGGTTGGTGCAACCCGCAACTTATGCTCAGCAACCAAGGAACTCGATGTTCCGCACGCAATGCGACACGTGGATGGGATCTGACCCCTTGGTCAGATGTAAGAGTCAACACGTAGGTTAGTTTAGCCCAACCACGTGTCTCGAAGCAAAGAGGATTCATATCTTTGCTCGATTTCTAAAGGCACTAGCGAGTCACATCAATAACAGGGTGAGCTAGCTGCTCATTTAGGCAACAAAAAAGAGAAATCGAGCATATAATCATTGCAGCACGTATACAACCAACATAGATGGGACAAACAACATTAAAACATGTATAATCCCAAGGCAATCCAGTCAATCGAAAGGTTAAACAGATAAACAGTTCATCACCTATACGAGCAAAAGGTACAATTCAGGGAATGATGATACGATCCCATGAGCACAACAAATAGAGACTTTACAACTTACGAGCTACCCTATAATTTCTATATTATCACCAGTGAGTCACAACACCAACACAAACATGTGACAAGTCATCCAACATTCAATTCTCGTAAATCCTATCATTCCACTATTCACACGCTTTTAAGCCACAAACCCGAATCATAATGGAACTCCTTACCTTCCCGACGTTCTCAACTAAACCACTAAGCTAAACCACGAGTCGAACTCTAAATCCTGAAAGTTGCCTAAACGATGAAACAAGGATAGAAATAAAAAAAGGACAAACGAAGCACATCTAGCCAAAATGGAGCTCACCATGAGAACGGGGTTGCGAAACTGAGCTGGCAATGCATTGTTGGAAAACAGCAGCAGCGGTGACGGTGGCCGGTGCACCACCACAGATGTAAGAACCTGACTCTAAAATAGTCCTAAAACAAATGCCTGTTTATTCATTCAGACAGTGCATAAAATAAAACATAGTTGAGCCTCTGGCCAGAGTTATTCAAAACAATTTTAAAACATGAAATCCATTATACCCAAAACTATCTTGCATGCTGAATAAAGACAACATATAAAAATCAAAACAGCGGACGCCCATGATCAAGCAGCTTTTCCTTTCGCTGTCTCGGTGCTGTCCCATGTTACATGTAGAAAAACCACAGAAAATAAAGGGTGAGTACGAAGGCACTCAATAAGAATCCTCAACCGGGGTACAGTACGCAAGTCACATCATCTAGCATCCTAGCATACAAGCAGATCAACATCACATAGGCAGTCTCAACACAAGTACAATCACAGCATGCTCAAACCATTGAGAGTCTCTAACTCTCGGCTAAGGATCCACTGTGGATCTCCAAAGTGGTTATCAATATAACCCCCAGAATCTCGAGAGTTTCTAACTCTCAGCTAAGGCGATCAGCTCACTATGCTGATCTTGGACACTTGGGAGAGTATCCAAGTGTTGGGCTCTAAACTGAACGAAAAGGTGTAGTGATACAATAGCCCTAGGGAGCTCTCTTTCCGGCATCTAATGCACATACACGCACACTGCATGCTCCTGCAAACTGGATAAATGTAGGCCTACATAAACTATGTCGGTCCAAGTGAGCATGCCTATGACTCAGAAAGGTGAGCACTGATCCACAGCAGGCGGGAGGCCCTCGGCACCATTCTGTGGCAACCTGAATCACACCCAACGCCTAAAGTTAGAGGTCGTCTCAAGGCAGGCTTGCACCAACGAAAGGACTCTGCTCTAGCAGGCCACAAACTAGGCTTATGCCGGAGTGGTAGCTACTCCACTCCTAGCTGTCGGGGGTAAGGAATATGTCCTCACAGCCAGATCGTTGGGGACACGTACGTTGGTCCACTCTCAGCCTCTAGATGATGACAACCTAACGGGATCTAGCTAAGAGGAAGCACCCTAGAACTAGTAGAGTTAAACATTGTTAACATTGCACAATCACATACAGAATGCCAACCGTCAATAAATATAACAGTCATTGTAAACAAAAAGGTGCAATTCAGGGTACAACCATTCTACATGCGCATGAGCATTAAACAGGGCAATAAACAAGCAAGCCTATCCACTAACATGAGCATTAAACAGGGCAATAAACAAGCAAGCCTATCCATTAACAGATTCATTCAACAACACAACATCCAGAAGCCTAGTCCACTAGCATGCTCAACAACAGAAACATCAGCCATTCAACTTATCCACTAACAAGTCAATAAAACAATAACAAACAGCTAAGAAACCATAAATGGCAAGCGTAGGGTCCACACAACCCTGGTAAGGAATCCTTACCTGAAACCAGAAATAAACAAACAACAGGTAAATGCTCCTCGAACTGCAGAACCAACACAGGGCAACCTAAGCAAGTAATAATAATAAAATAATCAATTAAACGTCTAAACGGCTCAACAACTCGTCGTCCAATCACAGAAAGCTCGAAAATAGGGAAATACCTAAAACTGTGAGGATCGGTACAAGGCTGCACGGCTGCAAGGACAGCCTCGGCAAGAACACAAGGGCACGCGCGAGATCGAGAGTAAGCAAGGCTGATTTTCTCTTAATGCTGTCAACACTTGCCTCAGGTGCGAAACATGGTCCTCCTTAGTCTTAAAGTGAATCAAAATGTCATCTATGAACTCGATGACGAAGCTGTCCAAGAATGCCTTGAACACCCTATCCATCATGTCCATAAATGCTGCTGGAGCATTGGTCAGCTCAAAGGACATAACCACAAACTCATAATGACCATACCTTGACCAGAACGCCGTCTTGGGAATGTGTGCATCCCTGATCCTCAGCTGATGATAACCAGATCTCAAATCTATCTTGGAGAACACAGAAGCTCCCTGAAGCTAACCAAACAAATCGTCGATACGAGGCAACGGGTACTTGTTCTTCACTGTAACTTTGTTTAGCTCCCTGTAGTCTAAGAAAAGGCACATCGAACCATCATTCTTCTTGTCAAACAAAACAAGTGCTCCCACGAGGATACACTAGGGTAGATGAATCCTCTGTCTAACATCTCCTGTAACTGCACCTTTAACTCTTTCAATTCTGTTGGCGCCATACGATACGGCACCTTCGAGATAGGGAGAGTCCCTAGCTCGAGCTCAATAGTGAAGTCAACCTCTCTCTGTGGAGGCAAACCCGGTAGCTCCTCAGAAAACACATCTACAAACTCCTGAACTACTTGTACTCGATCAACAATCAACAAAGGGCGACTTTCCCTAGACAACTTTGCAAAATAATCCCAAGCTTCTCGAGCTAACAAACGGCGAGCTTTCAACGTAAAAATCAACGGCGGACATACTCCGCTCTGGACACCGCAAAACTTGAAACTCTGCTTCTTGGCGGCAATCAATCAACGTGTGGTTCTCCACTAACCACTCCATACCAAGAATAACGTCAAAGCCACTCATAGGCAGAACTATGAGGGTGGCTACTAACAACTCTCTGAATACCAAGATCCGATCATCTCTAACTTTCTCACTAGCAAGCATACTAACTCTCGAAGGAGTTGCAACACACAACTTCAACCCTAAAGGTTCAAGTTCCAAATAGGCTTGACTAACAAACAATGCTGAGATAACCGAGTGGGTCAAGCCCGAATAAAATAGTACATATGCATAGTGGTCCAAGACAAGTAGTGTACCTGCGACAGCTGTATCTGTCCTTTCGACCTCCTACCAAATCGTGGCAAAAATGCGGCCCTGCTGCTGAGCCGGTCTAACATCAGTTCCAACCTACGGGCATACTTTGGCTATGTGCCCTTCCTTACCACACTTGTAACAAGCTCTAGGAGAAGCTCCACACAAGCCATAGTGAGATCTGCCACAGGTCTAGCACTGGGGTGGCTGTCTAACTGCACCCTGCTGACGACTCGGCGGTCGTCCCTGATCTCTGCCCTGGAAAAGGCCCTGATGGCACTGCTAACCTCTCTGGCCGGAAGTTCAAGAAGGCTCAAACTTCCTTTTTTGCCCTGAACTAGATGCCACATTCTTTACTGCTGCAACTGGGGCTTCGCTAAAGGGTACTTCCTGTTATAGATCTTGGCCAAAGCCACAGTTCTGGTGTACGTCTCTAGAGCGAGTGCCCTAACGTCTTGGGTAACCTCCATCCTAAGTCCTCGGATGAACTTCTTAATTTTCAACTCCTCAGTAGCAATAAGTTCTAGAGCAAAGTAATTGTGCTCTGAGAATCTTTTCTCGTACCCAGCAATATTGTCATCTCCCTGCTTCAGGTTTGCAAAAGCCTCAACCATCTCTTGTTGGGCTTCCTCACTAATATACTGGGCTCTGAACTTGGTATTAAAGAACTCCTAAGGAACTGGTGGGGACCCTACAGGTCTGGCCCTAACAGTGGAATGCCACTACCAAATGGCCGTATCGGCCAACACGTATGCTGCACACCTCGACCTCTGCACATCTGGGTAATCCATAACTTAGAAAATGTACTCTAGATGGGCTAACCACTTTGCTGCCTCCAGCGGGTCCTCGGATTCAGCAAACTCCCTAGGTTTCCACTTTACAAAATTCTTCAGCCACTTACCACCTTCGGCGGCACCCTCGGGAATCTCTGGCTCAACATTAGCCTCCTGCCGAGCTGGCTGGGCTGGGGCACTCTCTGCCCTACTGGACGGACTGTTGCGCCACTAGGTGGCACTACATGAACTGCTGGCGGTGCCTGCTGGAACATCTGTGCTAACTAGGACATCTGTGCCCGGGTCTCTGCCTGCTGTGCTGCCATTAATGCCTGAGTCTCAGCCCTCTATTCAGTAAACATGCCTGTAACCATCTCTCTCATGGCCACAGCAAACTCCGCTCTAGGAGCAGCACTCTGAGGCAGAACAGACTCTACTCCTCCCCTCGGTAAGACACCAATTGGGGCCAAAGGTGGCCTAAGTGTCAGAACAACTCGAGATGACGTCTTCTCAATATCCGGCGCGGTGCCACCACTTTCATTGGCAGCAGCTGATGTCCCAGCTCCACTGCGTGTAATCGACATCTCTCACAATCTACACCCAAACAACACCGAGTCAGTCTCTGCTCGGACCAACACTGCCAACAACAAACTAAGACAAGTATGCTAGAGCAGGTACTGTAAGCAAAACCATTAAAGCAATTAACTTATGACATACCTGACGGCTGTTGGAGTGCTGATGATCATGGGGACAGTGACCTAACTTAGTACGTCAGTCTACAGAATCTATGACTCTGAGCTTTGATACCAACTGTCAGAACCCGACTCTAAAATAGTCCTAAACCCGGTTCTTACTCAACATGCATGGTTCAATAAGTTTAAAATTAAACTTGGAACCAACCAATAAAATAAATGCTTGTTTATTCATTCAGAACAGTTCATAAAATAAAACTGTAAGCACCAGACCTAAAATGGTCATAAGACTAGGTTCTCACTCAGCATGCATGCATTAAAAGATAATAAAAGCCTTTCAACATTCATATCTTGCAAAAATAAACATTGAAATCTCTCGAAACTTGTTTGAAACGTTTAAAACATTCCCTGTTCAAATCATTAAAAGCCCTAGCCAAAGTATAATTTGAAATAACCAGAAATAAAATATCAAAACAACAACATCAGTTTCCATATGCAAAACCTACGGGCTCCGTGTCCGACTACATGCTGAATCAAAATAATAGAAAATATAAACAGAAGACAGAGTGCTGGTGGCTGCCATGATCATACAGCTCCCTCCGCTAGCTGTCCCGGTGCTGTCTCAAGTTATCTGGTGGAAAACCATAAAAAATAAGGGTGAGTACAAATGCACTTAGTAAGAACCCCCAACCGGGGTATAGTATGAAACATTAAATCATCTAGCATCTTAGTATACATGCAAACAGTTACCAACACAGATCTTTGCTCAAGAGATAATGATGCAAATCCAGAATCCTCGAAAGTCTCCTACTCCCGGCCTAATGATTGGCTCCCAAAACAAATCCCAAAAGACATCCTCGAGGGTCTTTCTCTCTCAGCCAAATGTCCAACTCAAAAGTTGATCCCAACTAGATTTCCTCGAGGGCCTCTTACCCTCGGCCAAACTGTTCCTATGACAATCGAGAGAGTACCCGGTGTCTGGCTCTAAATTCAGAAATGGAAATGGTGTACTCACAAACATTAGCCTAAGGGAGCTTTCCTCTTGGCGCATAACGCGTGTGCGCGCACACCGCATGCTACTGTAAACCTTGTAAGGATGTGGGACCTGTACAAACTACACCGGTCTAGGTAGGCATGCCTAAAGTGATAAGCGCCAAAACGTTGCTTGATTTTTACAAAGCTAGAGGTCCCTCTAGGATCCTTGCAAAAACTCACAATGAAGGCTAACTTAGATCACACTTAGAATCTAAAATTATCACTCTTAGATCCTA
>JBBMKA010087673.1:0-13567 GCA_037833695.1 Sechiopsis laciniata | reverse complement strand
TAAGAAATCCTTACCTGGAAACAAGCAGGAATAAACAACAGATAAAATGCTCCTTGAGCTGCAGATCCAACAACCTACAGATAAATTACAAACAAATAATTAACGACTATCAGCTACACGGAACCAGCCAACCAACCACGTAAGGCTCGGGGAAGAATTTACCCTAAATCGAATGCAAGGCAGCTCGGCAACAGAACCTCGGCGAATGGCAAAGGCGAAGCTACAGATGGCTAAGCGAAGAGCTGGGCTCGACAAAATGGATGAGAAACTGCGAGGTAGCGTGGACGAACTGCTCGCTGTTGCAAAAGCTCACTGGGGCGAAATCCGAAGACGAACACTACACAGATGCTTAGCTCGGTCAAGCGAACGGATAAGAACTCGGCACTGTGCTTTCGTGGACTCAACTACAATTCAAACAGAGCGATAGATCTTGAATCAGGCGACGAAAAACAAAATAGGGAGCGAGAAGAGCTCGGTGAAACGTACCTGAAGCGAACAGGCTGGCTGGCGATCGCGGGCGAAGGGACTCTGAGCGAGGTGAAGCTGCGATGTGACTGAATCCGTGCAGCTGTGGTGAAGCGAGGGCGTGTGGAAAACGAGCGATTGAGCGAACTGATCGGTGAAGAAGAAAGGAAGAAGTCCCCTAGGCTGGCAAACTCGACTGTTCGTGCTCTGGCGAAGGTGACAGGTTTCGTCGAAGGGGAGAGGGAAAAGTGTTTTCGGCGATTTGGGAGAAAAGAGAGAAAATGAGAAAAAAGTGAAATTGGAGAAATGGCTGGGTATTTATAGTGTCGGCAAAAGAAAAGGGCTCCACAGAATTGTGACACGTGTCCTCAGGCGGTTCTGGCTTCTAGTCCTGGCGAAGTCACCTTTTTTTTTTTTTTTTCCTTATTTAATCAAACAAAAGCTCTAAACTTCTCAAAAGCAATGCTAGCCCTGGGGACCTTAAACCGAAATAAAAACCCAAACTCAGCATTTAACAAAATCGTCTTGAAACCCTGATTAATTACGAGACTACCCCTGAAGGTAAAATTACCAAAATGCCCCTAGAGGCTCAAACTGCCCTAACGGCCCAACCGAACAACCGAAATAACAACTGAACATACCTGGGGAACCGAAATGGAAAATTGGGCCATTACAGCTAAGGTGACCAGCTCATTATGCTGATCCCTTGGGAGAGTACCTAACTGTCGGGCTCTAGACTGAACAGAAAGGTGTGACACACTAGTCGCCCGAGGGAGCTCTCCTCCTGACATCTAATGCACATACGTGCACACCGCATGCTCCTACAAATCAAATAAATGTAGGCCTACACGAACTATGTCGGTCCAGGTGCGCATGCCTATGACTCGAAAAGGTGAGCACTGATCCACAGCAGGTGAGAGGCCCTCGGCACCATACTGTGGTAGCTTGAATCACACCCAACGCCTGAAGCTAAAGGTCGTCCCAAGGCAGGCTTGCACCAAGGGAAGGACCCCGCTCTAGCAGGCCACAAACTAGGCTTATGCCGGGGTGGTAGCTACTCCACACCTGGCTACCGGGGGTAAGGAATTTATCCTCACATCCTGATCGGTGGGGACACATACGTTGGTCCACTCTCAGCCTTTGGATGTTGACAACCTAACAAGATCTAGCTAAGAAGAAGCACTCTAGAGCTAGCAGAGTTCAGCATCAATAACATTGCACAATAACATACAGCATATCACAATCACAGATACAAGCAGTCACTGCAAGCATAGTAGTGCAATCTAGGGTACATCAATCTACATGTCAGGTCATATCAGACAAGCCATACGATCCTATCCACCAACAAGTTCATACATCAGATATCTTGGAAGAACCTATCCACTAACAAGTATATCAACAAGCAATAACAGGTAAGCCTATCCACTAACAAGTTCAACAACAGAAATAACATTCAATCACCTATCTACTAACATGCTTATCGAACAGTAACACATAACCAGAATCTATTAGTGGCAAGCATAGGGTCCACACAACCCTGACAAGGAAATCCTTACCTAGAAAGCAAGTAGAACGAATACACAAAACAATGCTCCTTGAGCTGCAGAATACCAACACGAGTAACAACCTAGGCATAGCAATTAAAAGCACACAATTAATATTTAACAGCTAAACAACACTAGGTGACTAAAGGCACAAGGCTCGAGAAGCAATTTCCCAAAACTGAAAGAACAGGCTCGGTAGCAAGGCTTCAGCGAAGGCGGACGTAAAGCACGCATGGGCTGGCGAGCTACTGGGTGAACGGGCTACTCGCGGCGATGCTGCGGTACGAGTGAGTGGCAAAGCGAACAGACTATGCGAATGGATTTGCGGGGCTGGGCGATCGCGGGGCTGCAATAGCTGATGCGTGTGGGCAGAGGCTAATACTCGTGGCAAGTCTGGGCTGTGCGAAGCGGGTCAGTGCGATTTGGCTCGGTGACGATGGAAGGCGCGAGCGTGGGCGATCAGATGATGTGCTCGACAAAGCAAGGCTAGGCGAGGCGAGCGGCACAGCTCGACGAGCTACTGGACGAACGGGCTACTATCGCGAGTGGGAGTGTGCGGTAAGGATCGCGAGTGGACGAACGGGCTCCCTATTTAATAAAGACTCGGTGCTGCGGTAAGGATCGGCGAAGGGCGATGACGGCTAGGGCTTGGGCAAACTTGATCTAGGTGAAGGGTGGAGAAGAAGAGGGAGGGCTCTCGACAAAAGAATAAGAAGAAGAAGGAAAAAAGAAAAAAGTGAAGAAGTCATTCTTAAATAGGGAGCCTTTTCGCCACGTGTCAAAGTCAACCCGCCTTCGAGTCCCAGCGAAGGCAACTTAAATCCCATTTTCCTCTTTTATTTAATAAAACTCCAAACCTTTAACCACCCAGCTTGCCAAAAGCTTAAACAAACATTTTCTCCTTTTTTTTCCCTTTTAACCTAAACAACCTCTAAGCTTCCCAAAAGCAACTAACCCTAGAAACCTGAAACCGTAGCAAATACCCAAACTCAGCAAATGACAGAAACAGCCCTGAAACCCTAGTTAAATACAAAATCGACCCTAAAGGCAAAATTACCAAAATGCCCATAAAGGCTCAAACTGCCCTAATCGTCCGACGAAACAACCGAATAAACAACCAAACATACCTGGGAAACTGGGATGAAAACCTGGGCCGTTACAATACTCCCTCATTTTATGACATTCGTCCCCGAAAGTCCCTAAGACTGAAACAACTCTGGATAATGCGTTCTCATCTCGTCTTCCAACTCCCAAGTTGCTTCCTCGACTTTCTGACAATGCCACTGAACCTTAACCAAACTGATCTCCCGCTTACGCAAAGTCTTGTGCTCCCGGGCTAAAATCTGCACTGGCTTCTCCTCCAAGCTCAAATCCTCGTTCAGCTCTAATGACTCAAAGTCAACTACATGCGAAGGGTCTGCCACATACTGCCTCAACATAGAAACGTAAAAAATGTTGTGCACTACTGCCAATGATGGGGCAAAGCCAAAAGAAAAGCAACTGAATTGATCCGCTCAAGGATCTCAAAGGGCCCCATAAACCTGGGACTCAACTTTCCACCCTTACCAAACCTTAAAACTCCACGCATCGGTGCCACTTTAAAAAACACATGCTGACCAACCTCAAATTCTAAGTCTCGACGCTGAACATCAGCATAACATTTCTGCCTACTCTATGTTGTCAACATACGAGCCCTGATCTTCCAAACTGCATCATTAGTCAGATGTAACAACTCGGGACCCAAAACGTGTCTTTCACCAACCTCTTCTCAGAACACTAGAGATCTGCAATGCTACCATACAAGGCCTCAAACGGAGCCATCTGAATCGTCGCTTGTTAACTGTTATTGTAGGCAAACTCCATCAAATATAGATACTAGTCCCAACTACCCGAAAAATCTAACACACAGGCTCGCAACATGTCCTCAAGAATCTGATTCACCCTCTCTATCTGCCCATCTGTCTGAGGGCGAAACGCAGTGCTGAAACTACACTCAGTACCCAAACCTTTCTAGAGTGCCCTCTAGAAGCGAGAAGTAAAGCAAGAATCTTGATCAAACACAATCTTCGCTGGCACCCCATGGTACGGAACGATTTGCTTAAAAAATAACTGTGCCCACTGTTCCACGGTATAAGTGATCCTATTGGGAATGAAGTGCGCACACTTGATCAAACGGTCCATAACAACTCAGATCTGTGTAAACCCTCTCGGTGTCCTCGGCAACCCAGAAATGTAATCCATGGAGATCTCCTCCCACTTCCACCGAGGCACGCTCAGCGGCTGCAACAAACCTGCAGGTTTCTGTCTAGGAACCTTCACTTGCTGACAAGTGAGACACTGGCTAACGAACTCTGCAATGTCTCTCTTCATGTTGTTCCACCAGAAGGTCTGCTTAAGATCCTAATACATCTTGGTACCCCCTGAGTGCCAAGTAAACAGAGAACTGTGAGCCTCGGTGAACAGCTCAGCTCGCAGTCCAGCGTCTGCTAGCACACAAATGCGTCCTCTAAACCTCAAACCACTATCTGGTGCTACTACAAAATCAAAATCACCGTCTACTTAAACCCTGGCAATCAACCTGCTTAACTCGGGATCACTCAGCTGGCCATCAATGATCCTCTGTCTGATCGAAGGCTGGACAGTCAACTGGGCTACCCTGACGGTAACCTCTCCCAATAACACTACTATACTGGCTCGTTCTAACTCTTTCCACAATGGAAGCTGGGAACTCAACAAGGCCGCGAAAGGTGATGTCTTCCTACTCAAGGCATCAGCCACAACACTGGCCTTACCTGGATGGTACAAGATCTAACAATTGTAGTCCTTTACCAACTCAAGCCATCTTCTCTGTCTCATGTTTAACTTCTTATGAGTGAAGAAGTACTTGAGACTCTGGTGGTCCGTAAACATCTAAATCCTCAGACCACACGGGTGGTGCCTCTAAAATTCTCAATGCAAAAGCAACCGCCGCCAACTCCACAACATGAGTAGGGTAATTTTTCTCAAAGGGCTTTAGCTGACGAGAAGCATAAACCAATCACCTTACCACGCTGCATCAAAATGCAATCCCCTAATCAAACTTGGAAACATCCCTGTACACTGCACAACCACTTGTTCCCTTCGGAACTGCCAAACTGGGGCTTACGTCAAACTGTGTTGCAACGCAGCAAGACCCTTAACCCAAAGGACTTCCTCCTTTTAAAGCTTAAAGTACCTCGAAACCATAAGCATCAAGCATGGACCATCTTGATCAAGCAATAACAAGCTGCCAAAACACAATCCCTAAAATAATGAACCACTAGGGTTAGGTGCCACACAACTAGTAAGGCTTCCTCACAAGTCAAAGCTTGGAACCAACACGCCTTGCGCAACAACGAACCTCGATTGGAACAAGAGGACGTCCAAAACCTCAAATGGTCAACCAACTTTTAGCAAGACAACAAAAGCTCTTGAACTAACGATCCACTACATGTCTGTAGAACAACCAACACTCGAGCTTAACAATCATAAACTCTAACTCTTTCAAGGATAAAAGTTTCTATATACTCACAACCAAATTGCGGCTCTTTACCAAGAAGAACATACCAAGGACAGAAAACACTATCACCTCTCAACGGTCGCATCCAAGCAAAAGTGATAAACAATAACTGAGCTGAAAAGACAATCTCTACTTGAAAACCACATTCATTTAAAGCAATACCTTAAATACAACCAAGCTCAACCTTAAGTTGCACCTCCAAGCCAACTCGAAGATTATCGCGAAACTAACTCTGGCTTGGCAATTAACAGCAAACCTCCAACCGAGCAATTGAAAACTCACTGTCTGGGTCTGACTGAGCTCTGGCAAGGATCTCCACGAGCTTAGGGTCCTCCCGACGACCCTCAGACACACACTCCGATAAAGACGGTCTAACAGCCAACTGACTAAACAAGAATAAACCTCATTTAGCAACACAACTACAGTGGCCAGCTCCAACTTTCTAGATACAGGGGCAAGAGACCAAACACGCTACAGAATGTGTCGCCCTCTTACTCAAAGCATTAGCCACCTCGTAGCTTTACTTTGGATAAAGATCTCTACAACACCCTTAACAACACCAGTCGATAACTCCGTGGTTTCTAGTCAACCACAACTTACTCGGTCCCATCTGGGCTCTAACGAAACAACAACAAGGATTCTTACCATCCAAGGTCACGTTCCAACGAACAACTCTTGTCTGACGACAAGTAATCTAACAACGAGCAGAATACATCTGCAATCTCAAGCTAAGGGCACTTTTCAAGACAATACCCACGAACTGAAAGCCCAACTTCTCTGAAAACTGAGCACAGTCTTGCTCCAAACAAATCAACTCTAACGTGGTTTCCAATAACAACCCACATCGGGAAGAAGCTACTCACAGGTACACATGTGAGTACAAAGACTAATCACTGCAGAAGACCAAAGTCTAGCTGACTCTCATAGAGATGCCACCAGCTAACTCCTAACAGAGTCACAACCAACGACTGAACACCAAGGGTTCAATCTCTACGCGCTCTAACTCTAACTTTTTACCTAACTCTCGGGTAAACTTAGGGAATGATACTCTCGGTCATTCTTCGCTCATCTTTTCTCTCGTGGCCATCTGTCTACCAACAACAAGGATCACTTGTGCTACATGAACAAGTGTTCCAACTGGCACGTTCGGTGCAACACTGGAAAAACATGCTGAACTTCCCCATAGGTCATAAGAATCATCTGCACAATAGTGCGAATTGGGCCTGAACTTAGGCCTACACCCAAGCTTGGTGCCAAACGAGCATTCTCCAGCCACATCATGAAGTGCTGGTAAAACAAAACTCTAGGCTCTCTACAAATAGGCCAACAAGGTCACAACCTCTAGTGACGGTAACACCGATAACTCGTACAAGAACTCCAGACTCATCAATCTGGCCTTTGGCATCTCGTCCATCGGATATGCTCAAGATCTACTCCTGAACTCTACTTGATGCTCAATAAACATCTCTCTAACCATGACCCTCATGGCTGCAGTAACTGTGTCAGCTGAGCTATCTGTGCCTGAGACTCCTCTCACTGAGCTGTCAACTGCGCCTGAGTTTTTGCTCTCTATTGTGCCAACATACCGACTGCCATCTCTCTCATGGCTGAAGCAAACTCTACTCTAGGAGTCTCACTCTGAGGCAAGGTAGTCTCTACCCCCCTCTTTCAGTAAAAACACAGCCGGGGCCACTGATGGCCTGTGGGTCTGGTCAACCTTAGATGTGGTCTCATCTACAGCTGACTGAGCTCCAACTTCTCGATTGGCAGTGCCAGACGTCCCTGCTCCTCTATGTGTGATTGGCACACTAGCGATTTACACTCAACCACAAAACTAGTCCACACTTGGACTCTCACTACCAACAATAGGTAATGTATGTATACTAGATGCAAGTACTGTAAACAAAACCCTTAGCAAAAGAACTTTTGGCATACCTGATGGTCGTTGGAGTGCTGATGATCATGGGGACAAACGACCTAACTCAGTAGGTCAGTCTACAGAATCTATGACTCTGTGCTCTGATACCAACTATAAGAACCCGACTCTAAAACGATCCTAAACTCGGTTCTTACCCAACATGCATGGCTCAATACATTCAAAATTAAACTTTAAACCACCCAATAAAAACATATGCCTGCTTATTCATTTAGAACAGTTCGTAATAAAACATAGTTAAGCCTCTAGCCAGAGTTATTCAAAACAAGTTTAAAACATGAAATCCTTTATGACCAAACTATCCTGGATGCTGAATAAAGATAACATAAAAAGAAAAAACAACAGACGCCCATGTTCAAGCAGCTCCTCCTCTAGCTGTCTAGGTGCTGTCCCAAGTTACCTGGTGGAAAAACCAAAAAAATAAGGGTGAGTACGAAGGTACTCAGTAAGAACCCCAATCGGGGTATAGTACATCATCTAGCATCCTAGCACACAAGCAGAACAACATCACATAGGTAGTCTCAACACAAGTACAATCACAGCATGCTCAAACGATTGAAAGTCTCTGACTCTCGGCTAAGGATCCACTGCGGATCTCCAAGTGGGTTATCAATATAATCTAAGAATCTCGAGAGTCTCTAACTCTCTGCTAAGGTGACCAGCTCACTATACTGATCTTGGACATTAAGGAGAGTACCCAAGTGTCGGGCTCTAGACTGAACAAAAAGGTGTACTGATACACTAGCCGCCCTAGGCATAGCAATTAAAAAGCACACAATTAATATTTAACAACTAAACAACACTAGGTGACAAAAGGCACAAGGCTCGGGAAGTAATTACCCAAAGCTAGAAAGAACAGGCTCGACAGCAAGGCCTCAGCGAAGGTGAAGGCGACGGTGAAGCGCGCACGGACTGGCGAGCTGTTGGGCTAACGGGCTGCTTGCGGTGATGCTGCGGCACAGCGAACGGATCTACGGGGCTGAAAGATCGTGGATTTGCGATCGCTGATGCGTGTGGCAAGGGGCTAATACTCGAGACAAGGCTAGGTTGTGTGAAGTGTGCCGGTGCGATTTGGCTCGGCCACGATGGAAGGCGTGAGCGTGTGCGATCGACTCGATGAAGCAAGGCGAGCGAGGTGAGCGGCATGGCTTCGCGAGCTGCTGGGCGAGTGGGCTACTATCGCAAGCGGGCGTGTACGCTGATGAGGCTACAAAGACTCGGTGCTGCGGCAAGGATCGGCGAAAGGCGATGACGGCTAGGGCTTGGGTGAACTTGATCTTGGCGAAGAGTGGAGAAGAAGAGGGAGAGATCTCGGCAAAAGAATAAGAAGAAGAAGGAAAAAAGAAAGAAATGAAGAAGTCGTTCTTAAATAGGGAGCCTCTTTGCCACGTGTCAAAGTCAACCTGCCTTCGAGTCCCAACGAAGGCAACTTAAATCCCATTTTCTGCTTTTATTTAATAAAACTCCAAACCTCTAACCACCCAGCTTCGAGTCCTGGCGAGGGAAACTTAAACAAACATTTTCTCATTTTTTTTCCCTTTTAACCGAAATAACCTCCATGCTTTCCAAAAGCAACTAACCCTGGAAACCTGAAACCGTAGCAAATACTCGAACTCAGCAAATGACAGAAACAACCCTGAAACCCTAGTTAAATACAAAATCGACCCTGAAGGCAAAATTACTAAATACCCCTAAAGGCTCAAACTGCCCTAACGGCCCAACGAAACAACCGAATAAACAATCGAACATACCTGGGGAACTGGAATGAAAACCTGGGCAGTTACAGTTTAGCATGGATTTCGCAAAGCTTATGTTGATTTATGTTTTCGCAAGGTTAGCGCTAGCAAAGTAATGTTATGTGGAGAATCAAGACGCGCGAGTGCGAGTAATAAAGCTCGGAAGATCAAGGCCAAAAGCACTTCAAGCACATAAGGAAGGAATTATCTGCCAGCGATAAGTTGACTAACCAGACAATTAAAAAATAGATTGCTGAAATCACGGGATTCCTACCTTAGACAAATCAAACACATTTGGCAAAGAAATTAAAAGAGAAATCATCGCAGAAATTGATTCTTACCATTCTGGAATATTGGGAGACTTGATGACCTAGTTCTATAAGTAGGGTGTTTTTTTAAAAGGAAGTAGGCTGGGTCTGTCCTTGTTCTTTCTTCTCGGAGAAGTTCAGAGTCTCGATCAAGACGACAATTCACTATTTTATTTTTATTTTCACTGTTAGACCCATTTATTTCAATAATACAATTCTAATATGTTTTCCAAATCTTGTATTGTGTTATATATTTGTATGACAAACTAAGTTCATTAGGGCAAAACTAGGAGAAAGTGAATCTTAGTAGCATGTCTTAGCAAGAAACTAGAAGGGTTCATCTAGAGCATGTAGATTAGGTACTTCAATATAACAGTAAGTGTTGACTGGCCATCCACACAAACTAGTAGGTTATAAATCGGAAGGGGAAATAACCTAAGTTTATTTTGCATGTTTGATAGGTAGTATCACATAATCAGAGTTTAGGAATAAACGCGTAACTATTACATACTTAGCGTCAGTTGTAATTACATTTAGCCGTGGCGAAAGTCGGTCTAGATGCTAAGCAGAAGTAGAAGTTTGTAGGCGTAGTACGATAGAATTTCATGAGTATCTCAGTCTAGCCTTATTTTATCAATATTACTTTACTCCGTCATTTATTTACTTTTATGTTTCAACCACAACCCAACTCAAATTATATTTGTGCAATTTCCATTCAATTCTAAACATCACCTTGGATAGTTTTCAATTCCTGTGGAGATCGATAATTTACTTATTACTTGCTACAGACCACGTATACTTGCACGAAGTGGGATCTATTCACACTTTAAGCATTTGGCTATTCGCTATCGTAGATCCGCACATCACTTACCAAAACTTAAAACACCAAGCAACGATGCCACTTTCAGAAAGACATGTTGACCAACCTCAAACTCTAAATCTCTACACCGAACATTGACGTAGCTTTTCTACCTACTTTGTGCTGGCAACATATGAGATCTAATTTTATGAACTGCCTCATTGGTCAACTATAACAACTCGGAACCCAAAACCTGTCTATCACCAACCTCTTTTTAGAACATTGGAGATCTGCAACGCTTGCCATTCAAAGCCTCAAACGAAGCCATCTAAATAGTCGACTGATAAATGTTGCCATAAGTAAACTCCATCAAGTACAGATACTGATTCCAACTGCCCGAAAAGTCTAACACACAAGCTAGCAACATGTCCTCTAAAATCTGAATCACTCTCTCTGTCAGACCATCTGTATGAGGGTGAAATGTTGAGCTAAAATTACACTCTGTGTCTAAACCCTTCTAGAGTGCTCTCTAGAAATGAGAAGTTAAACGGGAATCCCAGTCTGACATAATCTTCACTGGCACGCCATGGTACCAAACGATCTACTCTAAAAACAACTATACCAATTGCTCCATGGTATAGGTGATCCTACCGAGAATGAAATGTGCACTCTTAGTCAATCAATCAACAATAACTCAGATCTGAGTAAATCCTCTTGGTGTCTTCGCAAACTTGAAATGAAATCCATGAGGATCTCCTTCCACTTCCACCGAGCCACACTTAGTGGCCGTAAAACCTACCGATTTTTGCACGGGCTCCTATACTTGCTGACAAGTGAGACACTTACTGATAACTATGCTAAAGCAACATTATAACAATCGAGGTTAGGGCACATGTTCTACGCAACCAAGTTAATAAAACTAGGGTCACCCAACTAACCAACCAATAAGCTACTTCGAACGAGTGTTCTACCGACACTGAACTTGCACTATCTACCAGAAGGCATAGGAAAACAAAAAATCTTTGTAGCACTCCCAAGGGCAAGAGAAGAGAAACAACAATAAGGTTAACATTGCTCAACATAACAACCTTGAGAATTACGAAATACCCAAAGAACAACCAACTCTTGACACATCACCACTATGTCAATTAACTCAACTCTAGCTCAAAATTAGAACATTGATCGATGCGTTAGTAAGTAGCTGGAAGCAAAACTCGAGGAAAGTCTTGATTACTAAACTTAACTTCAATAACTCAACAAGACAACCCTTGCCACAAAGTCAACGACAAGACTTAAGTGTCCAAGTCTTAACCAAATGACATCCTCTTTAAACTTAAGCTTATTGTACCCCAACCATATGCATAATGCTTAGAACAACTTGACCAAGCCAAAAAAAAAAGCTACCAAAACACAATCCTCAAAATGATGAACTGCTAGAGTCGACTGCAACACAAACTAGAAAAACTCTTCAAAAGTTAAAACTTGGAACAGACACACTTGGTGCAACCACAAATCTCGACTAAAACAAGGGAACTTCCAAAACCTCAAATGGTCAAACAACAAACTTTTAGCATAACAACAGGTTGTTCTTAAACTAAACCGTCCACTACCCATTGGTAGAACAACAAACACAATGAACCTAATAGTCACAAACTCCAGCTCTTTCAAGGATAAAGAGTTTACCATCAACTCACAACTAGATTGCACTCCTTACAAAGAGGAACATACCAAGGACAGAAAACACAACAACCACTTCGTTCAAGAAAAAGTGAAACAAACCATTGAGCTTTTAAGACAAACTCCTCTTGAAAACAACAACACCACTCCCTATAGAACCAGAACAACCCTTAACCCTGATGTCGAAGACTGGGTCAACCTTCAAACTCCCACGAAACTGAATCACACCAAGAGGAGCAACGCTAGTTTTAGTCCATGAACAACTCCAAACTATCTTTTGAACAACATCTTAAAAGTAAAACCTTAGATACAACCAAGTTCAACCTTATGTTACAACTCCAAAGCCAACTCGAAGATTACCGTGAAACTAACTCTAGCTTGGCAACCCATAACAAGGCTCCAATCGAGCAATTAAAAACTCACTACATGGGTCTGACTGAGCTCTGGCAAGGTTCTCTGATTCTCCACTAGCTTAAGGTCCCGTCGATGACCCTCAAACACACACTATCGTGAAGACGGTCTAACAGTCAACTCTATAAACAAGCATCAACCTCTTCAACATCACATCTGCACTAGCTAGCTCCAACTTTCTAGATAATGGGCATGAGAGACCAGAAACGCTGCAGAATGTGTCGCCCTCTTACTCAAAGCAGCCACATCATAGCTTTACACAGGGTAAAGATCTCAACAACACTCTTAGCAATACCAATCAACGACCGCGCGGTTTCTTGATAACCACACCTTGCTCAGTACCATCTGAGCTTTAACAAAAAAATAACAAAGATTCTTACTATCCAAAGTCAAGTTCCAAACAAATAACTCTTGTTTGAAGACAAGCAATCCAACAACGAGCAGAATACAATGACTAACCATGTGAGTACAACGACTAACCATTTACTGAAGATCGAAGTCTAACCAACACTCTCATAGAGAGGCAACCAACTGACTCCCAACAAAGTCACAACCAACAACTTGAATACCAAGGGTTCCAACTTTACACGTGCTGACTTCGCAACGAAGCACAACATAGTGGGCAAAAACCTAAATCTATAAAGATCATAACAACGAAAAAATGTATATGCCTTGAACTATCGTATCCACCGGGTGTGCACTACGATAGAAGCATCCGTCGCTAACTCTGCTATTAGGTTTGTCTAGCATCTACAGTGCTAGACTCCACTGGAATCTAAGAAGTCACACGGACACCTGATTGTACTGCCTAGAAAAATGACAAACTTGGCCACAACAGAAGCACGCAAACTTCAAAGTTCTATCCATCCCAAGAACGCCTTTTAGCACACTATAACTTTCTCTTTTACCCAACTCTTGGGAAAACTTAGGGAATGATAGTCTCGGTCATTCCTCGCATAACTTTTCTCTTGTGGCCATCTGTCTACCATCAATAAAGATCACTTGTGCTATCAGAACAGGTGTCACAACTGGCATGACAGGTGCAACGTCAGAAAGAAAAAAAATGTTGGACTCTCTGATATGGATCAGAACGTGACCCAACATTTACTTGTGGATGGTTACAAAACCTTCAATTTTGGGATTTTAGGAGTTT
>JBBMKA010087662.1:0-13567 GCA_037833695.1 Sechiopsis laciniata | reverse complement strand
ACTAAGATTGATGTAACTGATCTCAAATATTTGTGGATGTGACATTTTCTTTTTAATGATGTGAGAATTTGACAAGTTATGTTGATTGAAGTCGAAGTTAAAAGTCTAATTTTAATGAGTTGTTCTGATTGAGTTAGAAAAGATAAGACTTTATTTGTTGATTTTAAATTTTAATGTCCTTTGAGTCAGATTTATGTTCCTCTCCCATGATGACGAGAATATTTGTACATACATAATGAATTTTGTAAATGAATTAAGTACTTTATTGATGTTACATTAATATATATACCAAACAAAATGCAATTTGGAAATGAGATTAATTTGGGTATAACCTGTCAAGATGTCAGTGATGTGTCGTTTTTGGCACCGCACATCTCTTTTTTTTTTTTTTTTAATAAAAAAATAAAATTAAAAAATGTATGACTCCAAATATGTGAAATTATAGTAGGGGTGTAGCCAACGCTATACCCAAATTGTTTTCTTTGGAAATTATGTTTAAGTTTTGTATCTTTCTTTTTTTTTTTTACCATTTTGAGGAAAGTACCATTGGTTATTTATGAGTAAAACTATTGCACAACCACTTACCTCCCTAAGATAGTAAAATATTTTTATTTCATAATATATGTTTTAATTATATTCATTAGTGTTCTAGTTAATTTACACATTGTTCTTATGGGATAACCATGAGATTCTAGTATATTTGGTATCAATATAACTCGTATAAAATAAACTTATATACATATAATATACCAAAATCAAATGTATAAGTTACACATGTATGAGTTTTATGTTTTTTTTTTTTTTTAATTACAACAAATGGAAGTGTGAGATTCGAACCAAAGACCTTTTGGTCATTGGATCTATACCGATACCGTTAAATTACTGCTCTTATGGGCCTCTTATAAAATGTTAAAAAAATACGATTATGAAGTTTTATCTTAAAATTTATAGATAATGAATGAAATAACTTGTCTATCTTATAAAATCTTAAAAAATCTCTTCATGAAAAACTTGTGATCATCTAACATTGCTAAGAATTCGAACATACTTGTGATCATCTAACATGCTAAGAATTCAAACATACTTGTGATCATCTAACATGCTAAGAATTCAACATGTTACAACCTCACTAATATGATTAACTCTTATATCATTCCAAATTAAATCCTTACAATATTCCAAGTCTGAATTAAAATATAGATTCTTTATTCTCACTAATATATTAATGATTCATTTATACGTTCAAATCAAAATAAATAAACTCAATAAAGCAAGAAGAACCCCATCAAAACTAATTTAATTAGATTAGGATCTAAAATACAATTTATGGGTGGCCCACCACAAATAGATTATTATAAACTAATGAATTTAAAGCTTCTAACATTTCCAATCTATGACACACACTTGTATCTTTAAATATGTCTACTATCTTTAAAATAACTCCCAAAAGTGTTCTTTAAAAAACCAAGCATATGTCAATTTCACAAGCAAAGGTTTTTTTTTTAAGTGGGTAAAAAATGAAGTGTGAAGAAAATAAGAGCAAGAAAGAAGGCAAGGGTAAAAAGTTGTGTTGTATATGATTTTGTTATTGTTAATAACACAACCAATCTTTAAATCATTCCATTTGAGCTCAAAAGGTTGTTCCTTGGAAGTTAGCAAATACCAACAATAAAGAAAAAGAAGAAAAAAAAAATTAAGATAAAAAGAAAAGGGCCAGCTCAGGGGAACATGAGTTTGACCCCTTGCTGAGGGCTCTGCTGATACATTTTGTATTTTTAATTTTTATTTTTAATTTTTTCAAAAATAAATAATACCTTTAAATCGCATGTTAAATAGAATTATGCTTTTTTTTAGTTCATATCGGGGAGGGTGACAAGTACCAATTTTCGAGATTAAACCTGTGACGTTGGTGTTGAACTGTTTACAACCAAACAATGAAATTATTGTGCCACTGTTATATTCAATAAATAAAATTATGCTAACCAACTTTTAAAATGATTATTATTATTATTACTTTGACGCCTAATCTATGTTATGTTTACTCAATATTCACTTTAATGCTCTAATACTATAATACTACAAATACACACACTTAAAAGATAATAACCTAATATATGATTTTTTTTCTTATACATGTTCAAGAACTAAGTTAATGCTGCTAATTTAAATATAATTTAACTGATTAGAGTATTATATCTCAACTAAAAAATTAGATGTTCAAAGGTATACCTTTTTTTTTCTATACCTTTATAAGTCATGAAATTAAAAATAAATAAATAAATAAATAATCAAGGTCTAAAACAAACAAATCTATAAATATTCAAAGACCAAGGTTTGAGGAAAATTATCATTTTCATTACATCATTGAATAAGGTGATTATCTTATAAGAATAATGGAGTGTTTAGAAATTTATATTGAAAAAGTAGGAAGACTTCGTTACATTTATCTAAATGAATTATTTTATAGATTATCAATTAATTTTAAAATGAAATTGCAAACACTATTGGTTATCGAAAAAAATAAAATTTTTAAATAGTCTAAATAAATAAAAAGATATTATTTTGTTGATGAGAAATGGACGATGAGGTAAATTGATATGGAAATGTGAAAAGAACGTGTAGGGCACTGGCAATGGCTGATGCATGGGATCGCATTGGTTCTTTTTCTTTTGGTCAAAAGTACCCTTTACAGTTTCGAATTTACCAAAAAACCCCTCCTGCTCTTTTACAGCTGGCCATGTTGTTGTTCCTCCTCCTAGTTCTAGAGAGAGAAAGCTGACTGTGTATGTCACGTGGCGTTTACCACGTGCCTTGTTATAATTGAGTTTAGACACGCTGCCCGTATCTTTGTAGAGACTGCCCTTTTTTTGTGTTGTTTCTTTAGATTATTTTCTTCACTTTATTTTTATTTTCCATCCATACAATTTAATTTTTATGATTGTGTAAGTTTCTCTTCGTCAATAACTGAAAAAATCCCTTTCAGATTATAATTCCAAATAACCTCATCAACGACTCAATTAAAGAGGTATTAATAATAATAGAAGCATCCTCTTTGCAAAAAATGTTTTCAGTGCACTCAGTGTTTCAATGTGCTCCATCAACCAACAAGAGAGATTATAGATCACTTCATGATGGTTAGCATCTATCTCTTTCAATACATTATTCTTGAATCAAATCTCAATTTTCGGACGACAACTCGACATTGACTTATACGTTTGGTTGGTGATATTAAATTGAATTTTGAAGTTGAATAGGATGAGAAATTTTACCACCCTCAATTGGCTAACTTTCCCTTTTTCTTTTAAAAAAATATACTATCTATGAACATTATTGTTGTTGTGCAAAACTGTTTTATTATTATTATTATTATTATTATTATTATTATTATTATTATTATTTTGGTTGCGTTATATTACACATAACATTTTGTTTTTGAATTTGGGTTTTTGTTTTTATTGTAGTAATCATATACTTTTATTCAACCATATTTAGAAATAAGAATATGATTAACATGTTATATTACACATAAACGAGAACGCTATCAAACGGGCCATACTTTACTAAGTTATACAATTCTAGTTTTTGTTAGCCGGTTTTTAATTTTATAACTGATTGTTTTTTTGTGAGCTATTAATTTCAATTAATCATTCATATTTATTTGTTCTTCGTAAAATTAAAAGTTCAATAAGATATTAATTTCAATCACTTGACAATAAAAATAATAACTCAATGGTATAACTACAAGCTATATTGTTCAAATTCCTTAATCACTTATTATATTAAAAAAAACACTTTTTTGTAAAATTAAATGATAAATAAATAAAACAATCACCATTATTTATTTTGGTAAAATTAAAAGTTTGCTAAAACAAAAAATGAAATTTTGTGATCAAATAGCCCCACTGTAAAGTTGATATTGTTTCTCTGTCTGATTCTTCATGGAATTGTTTTGGTATTATAGTAGTGTGTGATTTACTTAGTACATGGCAGCTTGCATGGGCCCATAACCTTTTTAGAAATAAAAATTCTCTTAAGTTATTCTTTTAAATTCTAAAATAAATGTATAATTTATCCTCTTTTTTTTTTAGATTACATCATAATTGGGAGGTGGGGAAATTCGAACCTAAGAAGATTTTATGGTCTTTAGGTATATACTGATGTCGCTGAGATATTACTCTTATTGAAACATGTATAATTTATGTACATATATGCTGTAGTTATTTTTTTTTTTTAGGTTGAAGATACATGATGTCAATTATTGCTAATCTAACTTCACTTTAACAATAAAACTAGATTTCAAGGAATTAAAAAAAAAAGAACAATAACTAAAATTTTAATGGTAACTTTGTGTTCATTATTTGTCTATGAATGGTTGGAGTGATAGATAACAGGTCATACGGATTGTTGTAAACTCTTAATGCAATCACTAATTAAAAAAAAAATCACACCCATATAAATATCAAGAAAGTTCTATTAATTTAAAGATTGTCAACGAGAACAATAATTCAACAAACATAAATTGTGTGTCTATAATTAAAATATCATAGTTCTAAAATTGTCCACCTTTAATTATTATTGAATTAAAAAACTGCATTAAAATCAATAAGAACCGATATGTGGATTATATATGTCGAAGATTATCATATTTTCAACAATAAGGAATGAGACAATTGAAAAGGTTTTCATTCCTAACCGAAAGAGAAAGTAGGCACGAATTGCAAAAAAGGACAAATCACAAGCTAAACCTGATTAAATTCCTCATTGACGTTAGAGAACTTATAAATTAATTACTTTTTTGGGGTCTTTGAACATTAACTCCTTCCACTCATAAAATAACTTCCAACAAAAACAAAAATTCATTATAAATATAGCTCAATGTTAGGGTGTTGATACATTTCAATAATCGATGATCGATCTAAACCGATTAAATAGAGAACAGTCGGTTTTCAAGTATTTGTCGATCAATATTTATTAGAAAAAAATTTAACAAAAACTTTATCGATTAAGTTGTTGGTTAACCGACTTTATAAAATATTAATATTTTCATTTAATTAATTAAATTTCTTATTGTAAAATTAGTTTACATTTAAATGTGTTTTCAAAAAATATTCACTATATTCAAAATTTTAAAATTAATTCTTAAATTTTTATTAAAAAATTATATGATAAATATGTTTTTGTAATAAAAGAGGAGAAAAATAAAATGAATTAATCAACTAGTTGATTCCATGTCATTTTTATGCAAATCGATAAGGTCCATTCAATGTGATTTTTTTTTTAAAATCGATGATAATAGATGAACACCCGTACACAACTAAAATCACTTATGGTATTGTTTAAAAGTTCAAATCCTCTTTTTTTTTGTGGAAAAATGTATAATAATTTGATAATTATAAGTCATTTTTTAAAAATGATAAAGCATTAAATAATGTTTTTAATTTTTTTTAAAAAATATATTCAATTAGTGGCTCTTCCAAGAACTTGAATTCTGCCTAAAAACACTTTATCAAACGTCATCATAAACTCACACTAATATACAATATCAATTGTTTTATATGTTTATTATTATTATTTTGTAAGTAAAATTTTATATGTTTAATTTAGTAGTAACTCATGGATTGTGTTTTTATAAAAGTATAAATATTATGTGTCACCTAAATAGTTTGTTTAAAAAATAAAAAAATAAAGACGTCATTTGAAACTGGCAATAATATTCGATATCATTCACTTTTTATTTATGCTTGTATTAGAAGCAACTCGTTAATTGAGTTTTTGTAGAAGATCGAGCTTGAATGATGAGCATTATATTTGATACATCTTTTTAAAAATTCAATCTAAGAGCCGTTATATATAATTTTTACAGTATCCTATAACATTTAGTTATAAATAAATTTACAAAAAAATCATTCTTAAATAAATAATTATAATAGATTAAATTCATAATTTTTTAATTCTTTCAATATATTTATTGATTACTATTTTTTATTCATTTTTTTTATAACTAAATAAATTTATAATAGTAAATAACATTGGAGTTGGGAGAATTTAAAATTATGACATTTTAATTATGAAGGCATACTTATATTTATTGAACTATGATTTGAACTTTTGTACCACACTTTTTTTTTTTATTAGTATGAATGAATTATGACCAGTTTTTCTTCAAAAATGCAAAATAAAAATACACATTGCATATAAAAATGGACTTTATATATAGAGAGGGTTGAATCGTTTTAAATAGTATTTAAACCTATTAAATCACACCAATTAAAAAAAAATTGATTAATCGAGAATATAGTTATGATTCTATTTCTTTTTTATTCAAAAAGAGAAATTTGGATAAGTGGATTATTTATGTACTATTTCTTTTTCAATAGATTATATTATCTATCAAAAGTTTTAGAATTATTTTTGTAAGTAGTTACACTTACAATTAAATTGAAATAGATGATTAAATATAATAGACATATATAATATGAGATATAAGTATCTAATAGGGATGATGGCAAATTTACATCTCACTCCTCAAATTAAGTTTTATTTTTATTTTTATATTTATGATAGGCATACGCACCTCGACTAATATCAGTAGGTGATGCATAACATTTGGGATGTCAAGATGTCAAGAAAATAATTAATTCATAGTGGTCACCATAGATTAAATCTATCCCTTTAAACATTTTAAGAAATCTTCTTTAACTAGTTGAATCAGTTCATGATGATTTCTCCTCCAATTAAAGTTTTCTTCATCTATCCATATTCATATTTACACATGTAACTTTTGAAAGATGCTACTTTTCCTTCATTTGAAAAATATAAAATTACAAGAAATAAAAATCAAAACTACAAACAATATCTTAACCGCCGAACATATTCAACTCAACTAAAACAATTTACTCATCCCTATATCTGTTGGTGAACAATTAGGGTTGTTTGAAAGGAAATTTATTTGTAGATATATTTAATTTAGTTAAAATTATTACTCTTTATTCTCCCAAAAAATAGACTACTTTTATTTTTTATTTTATTTTTAATTATTACTCTTTAATTATTGTAAGTCTGAGATATTGTTTTGCTCTTTCATATTTTTAGAGTTTGTTTCATTTGAATATTTTAATTATATTAAAGAAACTATATTTTTGTATATTTGTTTTTTATATATTAATTTTATTATAAAATTACTTTTTATTAACTTTTTCTTTATAAAACTTTGAAATTTGTTTACATTTAGGGACTTTTTATAAAAAAAAAAAAAAACTATTAATGAATGTATTTATTTTAATTTTTTTGAAATCACGTGAATTAGAATTAGAGAATAGAATAAAAATAGAAATAAACGATAAAAATCTATTTTACTATCAATAAATTTAATTTAATTTTTTTTAAAAATCACGTGAATTAGAATTAGAGAGTAGATTAAAATAAAAAATAAATGATAAAATCTATTTTACTATTAATAAATTTAATTTAATTTTTTTTTGAAATCACGTGAATTAGAATTAGAGAATAGAATAAAATAAAAAATAAATGATAAAAATCTATTTACTTATGTATTAATTTCATTTATTCGTAAATTTTTTTTTTTCGAAGCTAATATATTAATTTCAATTTAGTTACTTAACTTTTAAATGAAAAATTTTAATTCTATAAAAAAATGACAGATTTTAATTTATATACGTAAACAATAAACTTAAGATTTGCATTATAATAAATATTTTTTTGTTGATTTTTCTTAAAAAAAACACCATAAACTTTTCCTCTACAGTTTTATAAACATATTCACATAATCACTATTATTGATTCTATTTCGATTAGAATTCATTTCAAAATTAATATAGAGACAAATTTTAAGTTTATGAAATATGGATTAAAATTGAGAATTCAAAAAATTATATCAAAATTTTAAATAAAAAACATAAATAATCTTATTTCTTAATTATTAAGGAAGAGTAGAGTCAAATTCCCATTTTCAAAATTAAATCTGTAATGGTATAGTTAAATTAGATTAGGATCAATCAATTAAATCAATTGTGTCACTTATGCACTCAAATTAATTATCCAATTTTATATATAAAAAAAAAAAAAAGTTGTGTGCGTTCACGTTGATGATAATAGGCTTTGAGCAAATTGCCTATCTGTCAGCCCGTCTGTCTCTCTGTCTTCTTCCATTTCTTTTTATTTACAATCACACCACTCTCTGTTCTTCTTCATCATCTTCTTCTTCTTCTTAATTTCTCCCCACCATTAATTAACTCTTCCGTTTCGATTTGGCCGGAATATGAGCAACAGTAACAACAACAATGCAGCAGGTGTGTTCGGCGACACCACGCTGACCAAGGTCTTCGTCGGCGGCCTTGCTTGGGAGACGCAGAAGGAAGCCATGAGAGACCACTTCGATCAGTTCGGCCACATCCTCGAGGCCGTTATCATCTCCGATAAGCTCACTGGCAGATCCAAGGGCTATGGATTCGTAAGCCCCGTTCTATTTTCGATCATTGGATTTGGATTTGGATTTGGATTAGGGATTATTCTTTTTGTTTTGATTTTTAGGTTACGTTCAAGGATGCGGAATCGGCCAAGAAGGCTTGTGAGGATTCGGCTCCGATCATCAATGGCCGCCGAGCCAACTGTAATCTGGCTTCGCTTGGTGCTCGCCGCGGCTCCAGGTCGGCTTCGGCTACTCCTCACCCACAGCCTGGTACACCCTCCTCTTACTTTTCCCCTTTCTTCTATGATGAACAAACAAACTAAACAAACTGCTCCATTCACTCAATTTCCATTTTCTCTATAATATGCCATTTTCGTAATTTCCTTCAATTATTGTACCCGAAGTTAAGTTTCTGCTAATTCCTTTATTTCCATTAAGTTTCTCTCTTAGTCCTCACAATTATTTAAATTACAAATTTAGTTATAATTTTAAAACTCAAGATATACTTGAATTTTAGGACTATACTATACATACCATTTAAATTTATGTATTTGGTTAAATTTCAACTTTCATCCCAATTCTTATAAAGAAGAAGAAAAAAAAAAAAAAAAAAAAAAAAAACTTTGATCCCTCTAAATAACAGAAAATTATAATTTTTTTTTTTTTTTTTTTTTTAAATTTTTATATAGGTTTAAAAGTTGTATTAGATCTTTATGATTTGATTAAATCTAAAAATATTAATTAAAAAATAGGCGAAAATTAAAATTTTAATCTAATTTCTATAGAATTTGGTAACTAAATTTTTATAATTTACATCGTCCATAAAATAACACCTCAATTATACATAAATAACTATTTCATCATTTTACTTTTTTTTTCTATTTCGTCATTTTACGATTATAATGATTAGTAGATTTTTACTAAATTCTAACTTTTTAATAAAATAGACTGTCAAATTTTTAAATTTTATTATTATATTGGCTAAGTTCCAACTTTGATAGAGTATAGTAATTTACCCAAAATATAAATTTGTTAGAGATCTGTTAACCTGTTTTTCACGGTTGAGATTTGACGTATGTTTGTGATGAATTAGGATCGAACGGTGGTGGGGCGAGGACGACGTCAGCAGCGTCTGGCAACCACGTGCATTGGTACTACCCGCCGGGGACTCATCCGACGCCGTTTCATCATCAGCCACATCGGGCCGTTCCTTTCTATCGGTATAACTTTAAGATCCAGCCGTACTCTAACATTGCCCATTTTTATACACTTTTATTTATTTGTTTCTTTAGTTTTATTATTTGTAAATTAAAGTAAATTTTGCTTTCTTTTAGATACTGCCCAAGTCCCACCTACATCGCTGATATCGCTTACAACCATGTAAGCCTTTTTTGTTAAATTACAATTTAATTTCCTTTTTTTTTTTTGTTTTTGAGAATCTTAATTTCATCTTCTTTAATTTTTATTATCGTGAATCTTGATTTCCTCTTCTTTAATTTTTAGTATCGTGCTCTAAATTCTATATTTTTAATTTTGTGTGATACACCAAAAAATTTTAGTTCAAAGTTTGAATCACAAAATATCATGAATTCAAATCATTATTGAATTAAAAATAATTTATGTAATACTACAAAATAGTTTTAAAAGTTTGTTAAGATTCTTTCGATTATTAGGCTTATTAGATACAATCCTATAAGATTTCGAGACCATATTTATAATCTCTTTTTTACTATAAATATATACATATATATATATATATATACACTACCCACCCATTTGGCACCCCATAAATAACTAAACCTATTTTCTCTCTCCTATATTACTCTCCTAATATTGGAGAGTTTTCGAATTAGTTTACCTCGAACAAAAATGATAGTCAATATAAGATACTATTCTTGCCGAATGAATTGAACCTATCATATTTTGATTTTTAAAGGTATTTTAACCACTAGACTACCCATTTTCAATATTTTCATCTCGTTACCATTATTGAACAAAAATGACATTCAAAACAAGATACTGAAGCTAAAAAAAAGATAGTGACTAATCAATCTTAATTTTAAAACCTTAATTTAAACTCAGGCCAAAACTAATTGAGACTTGTATTTGCTTATATTAGAAGTTTTAATATTTTGAATTAAAAAAAAAAGAGAGAATATTTTCACCATAATTCTTAAAGAACAACCATGAAATGTAATCGCTGTTAACAAAAAAAGAAAAAAACCCCATGAAATGTAATCTTTTTGTTAACAACAATTGACTTGTCCGGGCAGAGCTAGGGTGTTCAAACAACCCGAAATCCAAATAACCCGAACCAACACAATTTAATTTGATGAGTTTGGTTGGGTTAAATACATTTTTAGATTGGGTTGAGTTTAAATTCATGAAATGTTCATGGGTTGAGTTGGGTCAAGAATTGACTTAAAAGTAACCCAACTCGACCAACCCAAATTTATTATTTAGTTAAAAAAAATATACATATACATATATATATAACATAACTATATATGTGTATATTTGTTTTATTTAATTATTATTGTTATACTTTTTTATTTCCCAAATTTTTTAATATTTTTTTCAAACCTTTATAATTTATATATCATGATAAAATATATAGTTAAATTATGTAAAATATCTTTGTTACTTTTAATTATATATTTGTTTAATTTAAATCGATTTATGTCATCTATTTTTATTGTTTAAATTATCTAAATCCTAAATATTTATATTTATAATTAATTATTGGATCTGATAATCCAACCCAATTCAAAATATAAAGATTTGATTGAGTTAAAAAAATGCTCAAAAATTTGAATTGGGTTGAATGAATCCAACCCATAGTTAGAACAGCCAAAGTAGTTATTTAAAAAAGAAAAAAAAAAAGAAATTGGTTTGGTTGTATAATAAGCGGCGACGTTTTATGGTGATGGAACAGAAAGTGGGGTACATGAACGGCCAGTATACACAGATGTATCCAACTGTAGGAGGGAACACGTTGATGCCAATGTACCCGACGGCAGTGTATCACTACCATCATCAATCGCACGCCATGGGGATGCCGGCCCATATATTCCCGGCCAGTCAGACGGCGGCGGCGGGTCCATTCACGGCGGCGCTGCCACCCACTTCCATCATCTCGAAACCCCCATCGGTTGCTTCCAATAACCCAGGTCCTTTTTAACTCATTTCTTTATTGGGTTTCGTTTTGTTTTCCCCTTTGCTTATTGCTTTGCATGTTGGAAGGGACAACCAATTCTTTGAGAGATTCTTGGTTCGAAATCGTTGGAAAGCGCTTAAATTAGAATATATCTTGGTGTCACAATTTAGGGACGGACTAGTGATGTCTTGGATATGGAGAAGCGAAGCTCCAATTTCCCGATTAAAAAAAAAAAAAAAAAAAAAAAAAAAATATATATATATATATATATATAAAATAAACAAAGAAATCGTCAAAACACTAGAAATTATGCCCCTATCTAGGATTAATTTCATAAACTAAATTCTGTAAATTAGATAGCTGTATTGAGATTACGAGGTTTCAACCGTATTTTATTTTCATCTCAAAATTAATTGAAAATGAGTGAGAAGTAGATAGCACGAGACAAAAAATGTTGAACCATGTCTCTCTAACATCGTGTCATATTGAGAATACCATCTTAAATTAGATCCAAATCTATAGACCAAAATATATGTTTAGGCCTTACTTGCTTGCGTTTGATATGAAGCATAGGTTTTAATAGTTTCAATTGGATCCGAATTTGAGGACCAAACACCCATGTGGAGAAGATGTGATATCATATTAGAATTAACAAAGTTAGACTTCAAAACTAAGTGATAGTAAAGAGAATAACTCATAAATTTTATAAAGATATTAAATACTTTTCATTTTTTCAATAAAAGATAAAATGAGCATTTCTGACCGTTAGGGTGTTAATCACACTAGATTAATTCACCTATCATGTAAAGGTGTGAGACCTTCAATGTTAGATCCTCAACATTTTATTTCGAGAAAATAGTTTTTAATATGGTCAATGGTCAAACACTATTAACAAGGAAAGAAAGAAAAAAAAAAACAGAGCAGAGTGGATCACATGACAGGTTGATTTTTTTCTAGTAAAGGGGGCATGGTCTCCTCCACACTGTCAACTGGGCTTCGCCCTCGGTCCCACGTGGCCAGCTTCATCAGCCGGTCGTGTGGTGGTCTGGTCTCTCTTGCTGTCCCTTTCCTAATTGTTAAATATTCCAAATGTCAAGGACTCTTTTGCAAAATCCAACTACCTCTTAAGTTTCTACCATTTGTATATGTTCTCATATAGCATTTGCATAAAATGGTTTCTTAAACATGTTTTTTTTATGGAAAACTTCAACCGACCTTTACCGATCAAGACATGTACTCTTTATCTATTGGTCGTGCCATGATCTTCCAGGGACTCTTTTGCAAAATTACCTACTTTTTTCAAGAGGGACAGTGATTTGAATTTTTTTTTTTTTTTTTTTTTTTTTTTGAGCATAAATACAAAAGCTTGAACTTTAAGATCGTACCAGAGGATTAAGTATTAGATTAAAATTGTTGTAATTGGGGGTTTTTGATTCCATACTCTTAAAAGCTCAAATCCTAAACAGCAGTTATTATGTTTATAGGATGAATTTGTGAAGTACAGTTGATGTAAATAGAGTGAGTTTGGATAGTGAAAATTGATAATTAAACTGATATTACAAAGGACAGTTTGCTTGGTTGTGAAATAATAGGTACAGTTGGAGGAAGATGGTAAAGAAGAGCAGAGAAGAAATTAAATATATAAAGATGAAAACAAAAAAACAGAGACAAGATGAAGCTGCTTGGTAGGGCTGCTCAGAACTACATTATTTTATCCTGATCTGTTGTAGCTCTTTATTTCTTCCTTCTTTTATTTTTAAACTAATTCTATTATTCTATTATTCTATTATTATTATTATTATTATTTTCATTTTCTCGCTTTTATCTTTCTCTTAAAAGGAGCATGTAGGCGAAGTATGGATTATCTTCTATAATGTTCCTACGGATAAAAATTTAAACGCCGGTAAGTCTTATATATATATATATATATATATATATATATATATAATTTTTTTTTTTTTTTTTTTTTCCATATTCGTCAA
>JBBMKA010087651.1:0-13573 GCA_037833695.1 Sechiopsis laciniata | reverse complement strand
TCATGAAAATTTTTTTATGACAGTTTTATAATTGTCATAAATTATATTTTATGACATTGTTATTATATGTCATAAAATACTTACCATGATAGGAGATACTATGACAAAGTAAATTTTTGGACATAATTGTCATAATAAGGCAATAATGACAATTTAAAATTGTCATAGAAAGTTAAAATTGTAGTAGTGATTACATTACTTTGGATGATATATTTGAACTTGTATTCATACTCGTCGTTAGTCTCGTCAATTGCTTCCCTGATCTCAACTGCCAGCAGAAACATTTTGTGGAACCCGATAGGTCCATTCCGACCCAACTCAATAATACTAGGGTTGGTTGAGTTTCCCTCCCTAAACATGTAATTTGTAATCTAAATTAGTACAAACGTTTTGTTATTAATATATGTATGATTTCATTTATAATTTATAATGAATTTAACAATACATTATAAGCATGATTGATATATTTGACTAGTTGTAATTTGAGTAAATTATTATTTATTTTACTATCTACTATGTAATTATGGATAATAAAATATAAAGATCTCATAAAACAACAATAATCAAGTCGAAGCAAACTTAACTTAGTGATTAAAGATATATTTTATTGACCTAAAGATAGTAGGTACGAGTTTCTCAATCGAAAATGTTGCTAAAAAACAACAATCAACAAAAAGAACACCCTACGTAGAGAAAACTATGATATTATAACATAATTTAAAAATAGTTCATAACAATATTTCAAAATTATTATTTTATTTTTATTTTTTTGAAATACAAAATTAATATTTTTTAGATAACTGTAAAAAAATAGAATATTACAAAATGCATTTATTATATATAAAAAAAGAGAAAGTATTAACCCTATTAAAAGATCTAAATGATTCCTTAGATCTCTAAATCATAAAGGGGTGTTTGGTACGGAGGAAAAAGAGATGTTTGGAGCCAAAGATTTTCTTTTTTTAATACATATATTGGAGAAGAAGACCAACAAAACCTATATAAAGAGTATTACTGCTATCAAATAATATGCGTGTGGCCGATTGACCATAAAATTGAAATGAATTAACAAAAATCAAGATAACCGATTATATCATCAACCTGTTCAGTGTTTACATTGTAGATTTGAAATAAAGGGAAAAAAATAACAATAATGTCTACATTGTATTCGTGGAATAATATAATGCAAAATTAATTTTATGCCGCATTTCCTTGTAACGAGGGAGAGGGACAAAAAAAGGATTTTTTTCTTTTTTTTCTTTTTCCTTCTATAATTTGACTTCCCACACCATTTAAACTTTTTAAATAATATTCGGACATTCAAGGGTAATTGTGTTGTATGTATGTCTCAAAAAAAAAAAAAAAAAAAAAAGTTATATGTTATTTATGAATTTTCTTTTCAAGGGTAATACTTGTCATTGATCTTTTAAATAATCTTTTAAATTATTTGTACATTAAAATTGATTATATATAAAAACATATAATCGTGGCACATATTGATTTGAATTATCTAACTTAATTTTTCAATCTGAATTATTTTGATTATTATATTTCAATTATCAAACTTTATTATTTATATTATTTCATTTCATTTATTTGTTAATTTTTATGCTCAAATTTATTATGACATTTGTAGTCGCATAAATATTCTATCTTTTCACTTCCTAACCTTTGATATTTTTTAAAGATGGGAAGACTCGAACCCATAATCTCTTGGTTATCAAATCACACTTAAAAAGCCAATTAAACTCAACTTTGGTTGGCTAATTTAACACTACTGAATCTCATTCTCAATTCATCTCCAAAATTACGTGAAATAGCCTGCAAACTAATCAAGTTGTAAAGTGATTTCAGCTTTGATTGTAAATTTGAGAGAGAGAGAGAGAGAGAATGCCACAGGTAAACTTGTTCAAAAGGGAAAATAAATCTGAGAAGAAAAAGTTAATAACAACAAATTTAAACTTCAACCAGTCAGTCATCAAGGCCTACCCTACCCAAAATTTGATTTTGTATCTGCACATTAGACATGTTCAAGTCTTATCCCATTCTCCAAACCTGAAAAAATGAAAAAATTTCAGCTACAAGGGGGTCATTGGGAACATATGGAAGCCAATTTGCATTGAAAATAACATGTAACAAATAAAGTTTGCAAACACCAAAGACAAGGCCAATTGAGTATGTGTTTGGTGGGAACTTTCCCGGTGTTTCAGTGTGTTTTTGCATCCTAATTTCTTCAACTTAAATGCATACATTAATCTCACCTGAAAAAAGGTTTATTATATGAAGAGGGGGGCTTCTCAATCTTCATCAAAGTCTCCATCTTCTTCATCAAAGTCAGAATCCTCAGCAACTGGTTCACTGTCTGAATCACTAATCACATATCTCACCTGGGTTCTGTTAGGCCTCTGTGATCTTCCTCTCTCCAGTGGATATCCAGCGGTTTCTTCCGTCGTCTCGGAAGAAGCAGATCCCATCATCTTCCCTCCATTTCCATCTCCTTCTGAACTAACTGTTCCAAGGATGGATCCACTTTTCTTGTTGAAAGGAGATGCTCTTATCTTCCTCACTTTCTTCTCAGGCACGATCCCAGGGCTCTTCGCTGCTGCAGGGGGCTTGGTTGTTTTGCCATTTGCAGCTGCTCTCTTGCTGGGTTCTTTCTTCTTGGCTGGTACTTCAGTTTCCATGACTGAAACTGAAAATGAAAATAAGTAAGAATCTCAACGTAATTGTCAAGTTTTGTGACATGATTTACCATTGAAGTCATTTATCAAAAACCAATAGCACATATAAGTTACAGTCCTGAAGAATATGAATATCAACATACTTCAGGCAACTTCCAGATTTGTTGGTAGTTTTACGCGATGATATGAATCTCAATGCGACTTACAAGTTGAGTGGTAGTTTTATGTGAAAAAAGACTTAAATTCAAACTTTTGTGATGTCGTTTACTTTCCAATTAATATTAAGTCAATTTACTTGATATGCAATTCATGTTTGGTAAAACAACGAGCGAAGTGCTTTACCTTCTGATCGATCAGGAGAGGAATCAATTTTATAGGCCGCAAGACGATCCTTAAGCTCGAGCACTTCGTCATCGTCTTCACCATCATCATCCACAGCAGCTTTACCATGTTGCTGTTCCATAATAAAACAGTTATATGATTTCCAAGTGATCATTGATGATGGGGGAGTTTTTAAGGACAACTAGAAATACAAAATAAGCAGTTGTTACCTTTTTCTTGGAGCTTTTCTTGGAGCTGCTTTGCCTTTGGGCTTCATCACTGCATTGCTTGCTGTGAAGTGGGAAATTGTTGAGGTTAGTAATATCCAAAGAAAATAAAACTAAACAAACAATGGAGACTCATAATAGGACGAGACTTAAGAACCTACCAACTTTCGTTGTTGTAGAACTAGATGTCGTGTCCATACTTTCCGCGACGGCCTCTGAACTTGCGGTTTTCTTACTGTTACGTGGAGCTTTTTGTGCATTTCTAGGTACTTTTTGCTTTACTTCATTATTTGATTTGATCCTCTGCTGTCTTCTAACTTCCTCTGCCTGAGCATCATTTTTATCCATCTCCTGTATCACAGTAAAAAATCTTAAGCAAAATGTAGCTAATAAGAAGTATATGAAATATGAATGAAATTACTAGATTCCTTCATCTTACATCAAGTTCCTTCTCAAGAGCATCAAGTTCTTTCAGCCACAAAGACTTAGGAGTTTCCTTCCTCAGATCTTCCACTTCCCCTTTGAGCTTGTCCCTTTCATTGCATAGCTCCTGGACCTTCTCAATGGTCAAGGTTCCAATCCCCATAGCAAGTAGATACTCGTAATCGCTAACTCGTTCCCCTTTTACTTCCGGACTCTCTTCTGTTTCATTAGACGCCCCAGCAACCTCTAACTCTACAGATTTCGGCTTCTTCGGAAAGGGAGTGAAGCCTTTTGCTTGAAGCTCATGGAACAAATCAACTCTTCTTCTATTGCTCACTATTATCTCTCCATTCACAACAGCGAGGATAAATCTAACCTTGTTTTCCAGTCTTAGCAACTCCATTTCAAGGTTTTCCAACAAATTCCTCTGCCATTCAGAAATGAACACTTTCCTCAAATCATTGTTTGCCAATGCCAAATGCTAGAAAAGTGTATACAATACAAGAATACTCACCTTTCTTTTCTCATAGAATACAAGTCTAATGGGAAAAAATTCCTCCAGAACTGTAAGATAATTATATTTTGAGTCAGTGATAGAAACAACCATATTAGAATATAAAATATATCAGAATTACAATATATTCGAGGTACTTGGCAGCTTCCTTCTTGAGATACCATTCAAGCCCTAAGTCACTAAACAATTATCTGACATCCTCATTTCCCACTCTCTCTACTTTTTTTTTTAGCACAAGTTGGGGAAAGAGGGATTACTAATACCGATTCTAGGGATTGAACCCGTGACCGTGGAGTGAAAATTGATTAATGCCCACTCTCTCTACTTATAAGCAAATATCATAACAAAATCTCTAACTCATTACTAGTATACCTTTAATAGCATTCCTATAATATTAGAATTGAGAAGAAAAAAAATCTGAGTATTGTATATTTTAATAATATACATTAGTTAGTTCACAAAACTTTAACACCTATGAATATGATCAAACAATAACACAAATTCAGCTATTGTATATGTAAACAAACCAACACAACCTACTTTGTTCTGGGGTTTCATATTTCTTAAGGATGCCATTGGCATCAAACAGATGCATGTTGCTCGTGCTGATCGTTGTAGTTAATTTGAATTTCTCCTTCAAACCCTCATGTTTTCCTCTGTCAAATGAACATCAATGGAAATGTTTTTGTCATCGCTGTGATGGTCGACTTGCTGCATATTAAAACAAAGTATATGTTTTCTTAGTTAACAATGATGAAAGGAAAATGTAAGAGAAGCTTTTACAAAGTCATCATTTATCTACCTCAATAAAAGGATCTTTTGTTGCCTTTTCTTTTTCTTTGTCATTCTTGGATGCAACTTTCGTGAAAGAATCAAGGGTATTCTTATAACCAAGGGAATTCTTATTACCATTAGTCCATAGGCGGATTGGAAGTTCAGTTATTTTCAACATCGTATTGCTTACTTGCTCGATAATTCCACTAGTAGTGTAATTAGAAGCTTCTGTTTTAGTGGTTGTTTTCTCTATAGTTCCTAAGAAACCTCTATACCACGGATCCATTGGAAACATCATTTCGCCACCCAACATACATCTTACATTTCTAATGATATCTCTGGGATTATAATTTGGAATGTTCGAACTCCACCCAGTTCCAATTCCATCACATCCGTTCACAAGAACCATTGGTATGACAGGTATATACCTGAGTATCACACAAAAGAAGAGGATTTAAAGGACTAACACCAAGCCTTGTGAAAATTTAATTTTCTTCAAAAGGGATAAAAGAAAGAGATTTTACCAGGTTGGTTCAATTGACTGGCCATCATCATTTAAGTAGTTTAGAAGTTTTTCATCATCTTTTGGGAAAAGGAACCGTGTAACATTTGAAAGCTTAGTGAAAATGTACCTAAAACTTGCATGATCCGCGCCACCCTGAAGAAAATGTAAGATTTTCAAAATAAGTCATGACAACAACATAAATAAAATTTGACGAGTTCATACAACTTCATAGAAATGAGGAAGATAACTACATGGTTCCGAGTGCCGAACTGTCCATTTGGAAGAAGAAGATTTAAGTTGTTGCTACCAACAAAGTCTTGTGCCATTTTAAGGATGGACACGTGAAGACTTGTCTCACCATGATGATAAGCAGAGTGCTCAGATACATAACCGGCAAATTGAGAAACTTTTGCTTCTTTGATAAAGTTCCTCTTGAAAGCACAAAAAAGGATCTTCCTGTGGGTAGTCTTGAGGCCATCAACCATTGAAGGAATATACCTTCGTAAATCCGCCATTGAAAATAATATTAACTCCTTGTTGATGAAGTCACTATAGTTTATTAATTTTTGTTTCTGATCTAGATAGGTACCAGGCTGCAAGTGTTAGAAAAGAGAGTGACATTAGCAACAATGTAAACTCTTAGGAATGACCAACAACTTGTGGTGCTTAAGGTAATGGATTCAATCCAAGGTGGCCACCTACTTAGGAATTAATTTCCTACAAATTTCATTGACATCTAAATGTTGTAGGGTCAGGCGGTATGTTCTGTGACATTAGTCGAGGTGCACGCAAGCTAGCCCAGACAGTTACGGATATAAAAAAAAACATGGGGTAACTGATGAAACTTCTTACCACAAATTGACGGAGCCAATTTTTCCTCTCTTCAATCTTGTTCTTACTGAAAGCAAGTTCAATGGCCTCTCCATCATGGTCATCTTGCCAAACAAAATCTTTCTTGTGCTTTTCCAGTTGTTCGAAGTACTCTCTTCCTTCTTTCGATGTGCTTGTTCCCAACCCCTGCGCAATTAGGATCACAAATTAATGCAATGAAACATTAACATCTTTTCATATAGAAATTCAAGAAATACACCTTACACAATGAAGTTACTATATTTAAGTCTTAGAAGACCTACCTTATAGTACTTGATTGACCATCCACTTGAATTGCCCCTCAAGTTCTCCTTCCATGACTCGTACTCCGGCATCGTATAGAATGATAAAACAGTTCCATTCCTATGAGTAGCCTTGACAATAGGCGTTATGAACTCAACCAAGAAAGAGGGCACTCTTAGGAGAGAAGGCCAAAAATAATGAATAAAGTTGATTATGAGTCCTTTAATGTGCGAACCATCATGATCCTGTGTATAGGAAACCATTGACGTCAACTATTTATTGTATATAAAACAAGTAGAAATAGAGCACAAGTGACAACATAAATGAACATAAAAATTATAAGCCATCAAACCTGATCAGTCATAATCATCAAATGGCCATATCTCAAGGACTTAGCATCATTGTATTCCTTCCCATGTTGAAGTCCTAGAATTTGCTTTATTTCTTGAATCTCTTTATTCTTTGCAATTTCTTCGCTGCTCTTTATCCTTACATTGAGAATTACACCTCTCAGTGGGAATACGCCGTAGAAATCTCGCCCCACTACACCGAGCCCGGCCATCTATGAGACAACAACCAAGTTATTATGAGTCATTTAGAGAGAGAGAGAGCAAGACATCAATCTGCAAGTGAAAAATGGAAACTTACAGCCAGGGCCTTGGCTGAATCTCCTTCTGTTAAAATCAAGGTACATAGTTCTGATTTTTTACCTCCAGCGCAATTGGCATCCTCCAACTTTGGAATACCACTAATCTTTTCTGTTTTCGTTCCATCAGTTTTTTTCAGGTCTTTGTTTTGTTTGAAATTAATCCACGAGATAACGCTATCCATAATTCCGGATTTTGTTGTCACTAGATTGCAACATTTACATAGTCAGTATATTACACTTGAAACAATGAACCAACCGTTAATGTAGAGTACTAATGATTAATATATGCAGGCAGCAGGCATACCATTCTTCAAAAACTCTGGAGTAAGTTCACATCCAGAACCGAAATTGCTTTGGCGAATTGTCAAAGTTTCCTTGGTTTGGGAGTCAAAGGAAGGATTATCAATGAGAGCATTGACAAAAATCCACAAGTAACTCTTCACGTTGTGCACCTTCACGTTAGCATTCTTGTTTTTCTTATTCACAACATTCACTACATAATTTGCTATTTGATTAGTGATGTAATCGACATGAGTCCCACCCTTTATAGTTGCAATTCCATTCACAAAGCTGACCTGTTCAACAAAGCACCAATGACCAATATAAGAACTTACAATGTTCAATGTAGTTGTGATGATTGCATTAGTTCAAAAAGATAGATAGATACCTGTTGGAATTGCCCTTCACTTAAGGTCACCACGATTTCCCATCTCTCATTAGGCTTAACGTGATACCTAAAAGCATTAATAGCCTCTTATGCAAAATCCTTAATGCATGTGATAAACAATAAACTTCACAAGCAGAAATTTCAACAAGTCTACCTTTTTGGAGGCTCTGTTGGATATGTCAATACCGAATGAAGGTAGAGATCTACGTAATCTTGAAACGATTTCACAGGGATCCTTTGTCCATTCAGCTCGACCTTCACGGTTTTTCCAAGGCATCCGGCCAAATCAACCACCCTCTTTTTCATCAGTGCAACAACATCATCTTCGAGATGAGTCATGTTAAACTTTGCCAAGTCTGGCTTAAAAGTCACCTTGGTCCAGTTTTCACTTGCCTTGCACTTTGTTATGATCGGCTCAGATTTTCTCCCCATGTTATCATTGAACACCTTCCATGTACAAAATAAACATAATAGACTTTATTTTCAAGCTCAGATAATCATACACTGGTGCAAAGAAATCTAACTTCAAATGTCTTGGTAACAGAAAATTAGTTCCAAGACTAGCAAAGTGACATCCAAAAAGTCTGATTCTTATAATGAGTATCACTTTGAAAATGTATGAACCAAGCATAGAAGATGAATGATTACACATGATAACTGCAAACAGGATAAAGACGTATATAGCATATATACACCATAGTTCTTGAAGCACAAAAAACAGAACCTCGAAACTAAAAGTCACTACACTGCAAACAGGATTCCAGAAATGCACGTGCAATATGACTAAAGTCCACTAAACAATTGTTCCAAAGGACAGCCTCAAAGCTTTCAAAGCATGCTTTTTTTAAGGTCTCAATTTCAAACTCCACGAGTGAGTTTAATTGTAAAATCCCTTGATGTCTCCTAGATCCAGTCTACATTTGCAAGTGCCCCTAATGGAGTGAAACTAAGATTTCTTGGTTTCATAAAAAAAAAAAATATAATAATATAAAATAAAGTCCACCAAACAACTCCTGCTACTCATTTCCTTCTAAAACACAATATCCAGGCCACTATCCCAATGTTTGTGAACATGGATTAATACAAAAACTACAGCCTCGTTTAATAATCATTTGGTTTTATGTGTTTTGTTTTTGAAATTTAAACTTATTTTTACTCAAATTTTCTACAATATATTATCTCTCTTGCAATGTATCAGTACTTACTTAAGAAAGTATGTGAACGCTAACCAAATTTTAAAAATAAAAACAAACTTTTGGCAAATACAATCATTATTATGGAGTGACTCAATTGGTTAAAGAAGTTTTTAGGGTACTTAAGGTGATAGGTTCAACCTATGATAGCCACCTACGTAAGAATTAATTTCCTACCCGGACAGTCATGGATAGCAAAAAAACAAAAACGAAAAAAAAAAACTTTTGGCAGTAGTTGTCAAACGAGGTCTACGTGATCGATTGATTGATTGCAGCAAAAACAAATACACAAATTATACCTGCATATACTTCTTAAGGCGTTTCCCATCAGCAGTCTCAATAACAAATTCAGTAGAAAATATGTTAGTAAGTTTAGCCCCATAACCATTACGCCCACCGGTGGTTTTCTTCTCAGCATCATCATAATTACTACTAGTCAACAAATGCCCAAAAATCAACTCCGGCACATAAACCTTCTCTTCCTGATGAACCTCAACCGGAACCCCATCGCCATTGTTGAACACACTGATACAGTTACGTTCAACATCAATTTCAACCTTGACGGAATCCATGGAGGAATCTCTCTGCTTATTATCCGCAGCATTAACCAAAATCTCATCGAAGACTTTGTACAGACCCGGCACGTAAGTGACGGACCGGTGAACCATTTTGCCGTTCTCGTAAACCCACAGGGTTTGGGTGTGGTTTTCGATTGACCCGACGTAGGTATCCGGTCTGAGAAGGATGTGCTCCAGTTGGGTTTTCTTCTGGTACATTTCTTCGATTGTTTTGCTCGACCCGGCCTGCATCGGGTCGCCATTGGCGGCGGCGCTGTTCTGCGGCGGCCGCTTCTTCTCCGCCGGCATGGTGGTCGGAATACGGACGGTTGCTTGTGAGGGAAATGACAGAAGTTTGGAGAAGGAGACAAAAAGGCAAAATTTAGTTTTTAATTTAAATATTGATTTCATTTCCCTTCTATTCTCGATAAATACAAAATTCCCTAAATAAAACGGTCAGATTTGGCGGGTTTCATAAATATGGTAACTTTGTTTTTAATTTAATAGATAAATATGGTAACTAAAATTGTTGCATTTTGCAGTATTTCATAAAAATGGTAACTAAAATAATTGGATTTTGTAGCAATTCATTAAAAAAAACCTAACTGAAATGATAATTACCTTATTTAAAATTTTCATGTTTAATTACAAAATATAAAAACCTTAGAGCGTATTGTCAAAAAATAAATAAATAAATAAACCTTAGAGGGTGTTTGTTGTCAACTTTAAGGAGTTATATTACAAAATGAACATTTATCGCTCATCTTCAAATAATTCTATCTAAATGAGTTATCGTAAGAACGGAAAATAGTTCCTAATTTTTTACAATTTATTTCTAATAATTAATTTTTATCTAATCAAAATTACTCATAATTTTAAAACATTCAAATTAATTCCTTATTTTAAAATCACTCCTAAGTTTTTGTATAGAAAAACTCATGAGTAGCCATATTATGCTTTAGGAATATGTAATATCACGTGAGTGACACAATTTTTTTTATAAAAATGATTTGTCTATGAAAAATAAAATTGTGTGGCTTATATAATGTCATATTTTGCCTACTCATTCACGAAAAGACAGTTTTTTTCATTTGTAGAACTTAGAAAGTGACAAAAATTCATCTTTCTTTAACAAAATTTTCTCGACTCGTTTTTTTTTTTTGACATCCATGACTGTCCGGACTAAATATAGTTTCATAATGAAGATCATTGTGGATAATCACTCCAATAAAAGCTTAGTCAAAGACAAGAGATTGATGCCAAATTTATTCAAGTTTTCACTTAATTATATGGCGGTTCCAATGGTGACATTAGGTTTGCCTAGCCTAAATTGTTATACTTTCAAGTTCTTAAAAAAAAAAAAAAAAAAAGGAATATCTCAAAACCATTCTATCATGAGAGTGTTCCACTATTTTTATAAGAACAAACATAACCAATTAAATGGTGAATGAAATTTACATCACACTTATTCAAAAAAAAAAAAAAAAAAAAAATTGTAAGATCGGTTAAGGTGATCGATTCTCTGCCTACTTAGTTTAACAATTAAAGTCTACATAATTCTCTTCGAGGCTATTTGCGACATAACACTCAACTTTTGATCGAAACAGAAATTATTACTTATGTAACCCTAATGGCTAACGGAAAGGGTGGATTATAGAAGATGCTAAAATACAAAACAAGTGATTTTCAAATTAGATGATTAATCGACCAAAAGTCGAACATATATTTCCAACCTAATTTGAACTTTTTCGAGCCTTCTTTATGCTTTATGTTGTCCATTTTATTAAGTAATTGTTTGAGCACCGGTACCCATTTTGATTCGTGCTAACATTTGAGGTGAAAACGAGCTAAATTCGCGCATCGAGATGCCCGCCCGCCCTTATAGTCCATTCTCATTTTAATGACCTTCAAGTACTTCCTAGGAAAGATTCGATACGAGGCAATCTTGAACATGAATATTAGATAATATGAGCTGGTTCCATCTCAAAATCAATTAGCAATGATAAAAGTAACTCATATCTCTTATAAAGTTATTGAAAAATCCTCACATTTTCAATGTGGGACAATTGCTACAAGGTGAGTATCTCTAATATGCATTCTCAAGATGACGGTCATATTGGGGAGATCATCTTGAATTGCACTCAAATTTGTGGACTGAAATATTCGCTTTGACTTACTTTTGCTAGGGTCGAATTTAAATTTTTGGGATCATCAAATACCTGCTTGGGTGAGGTCCACACTCACTTAAATTTATACGTATTTTTGGTTGAATCAGAATTTAGAAGATCAATAACCCACAATGAACCCAAACATCAAATGTTCTAGCGGCCAATTCCTTAAATCTCAAAATATTCCTCACTTCAACCCACATCCCTCAAATGTTATACTAATTAACAAGTTAAATGACCATAATAATTAATATTACTTGTTAACCTTAAAATGAGAGAAATTATACTGAATGAATTCATAAATGTAAGTAAATTTTAAAATATTTGCATGTTATGAATACATTTTAATATGGTTTACTATTATTGGTATACTATTTTATAAATAATCATCAATATTAGTATCACAAAAAAAGTATATAATGTATTTATTAATACTAATGATTATATTTATTAATTATTTTTAAAATGCCGTATTTATAATTATTATATTAGACTGATATAGTTAACTTCACGATATATTATTACTAAAAGCAAACTGATGGTGGAATATATACCATGATATGACTCCTCTAGCTAGCCTTTATTGTTTTTTTTTTTTTTTTTTTTTTTTTTTTTGAAAAGATGGTTAGATTTTATTGTTAATCTAGTAATAATCAGGTACATGATTCTGGATATTTGGAAACTATACAGAATTAAGTTAATTGAACCAATGTCAAATAAATTAAAATATTTATTGACTTCGGGGCACTTTTTAATTTCTAGATGCATTACAACTAAAAAATTCTATTTTTGTAATCATGGTTATACTCGTCTTTTTTAACCAAAGAATATTTCAACTTTTGAGTTATAATTTTTTTATTCTTTTTTTGTTTTTGTTTTTTATATCAAAGGCAGGGGAATTAGGGGTTTAATTAAGGTGGAAATATAAGAAATTATATGACAGTGTTTTATTTGTAGCTGAGAAAGGTAATTAGGAGCTAGATGAATATGAATTTTGGGGAGGAAGGAAAAAGGAACGATCCTTCCTTACGACCTCTCATTTCAACTTTTTATTTCAACTTTTCATTTTAACTCCTTTTTTAAATAATTTCTTTTTAAAAAAATTATGTGTGATATATTATTATAGTTTCTTATAAATTAATAAATAAAACCAATTTAACAACTTTTAAAAAATAATTATAGATTATTAATTAAATAATGTAGATAATAAAATAAGGTATATAAAAAATTTATTTAAAAAATAATGAAAATATGAGGTAAAAAAAGTATTAAAAATGAAGAAAAGAGGTTAAAATTCAAAAGTCAACAAAATAAAAGTGTATTGAAAAAATTGTTGTATGTATGTAAAAAGAATAAAAAAAAAAAATGAAGAATGAATAAAAGTGGAAGAAAATAATTATTAAAATGAAAAGAATGAAAAAGCTTAGCCACAAATTGGAGTTACTCAATTTATAAAATATGTGTTTTTTTAATTAATATATATAATAATATGTATAATTTAAAGTTTTCATCCGCCTATTAAATTGTCAATTGATAGATAAATATTTCGTTCATAAAACAAAAGAAAATTATTTTATAATAAGGATTTGGTAGGACAATTATTCTAAATTTTTAATGAAATAATTGCATATGAGTATTCTAGCAAAAAAAAATATCTTTTTTATGTTACTAATAAAATTAATATATACATCCGGAAAAATTAATTATATTATATATATATATATATATATATATATATATAATTTAGAAAAGAAATGATGGTAAAGTTTTACAAAAGTTTC
>JBBMKA010087630.1:0-13576 GCA_037833695.1 Sechiopsis laciniata | reverse complement strand
TGAGATAGAAAAAACCCCTAACCCTAATTCCTTATTGTGCCTCCACATCCCAATAAAAGTAAGAGAGTGAAACAGTTCACTCGCTTCCGTAGTAGAATACGTGGGATCGTTCCATTGCTGGTGGACTAATTGGAGGGGTTGCAGTTGGAGCCCTAATATTTCCTTACAGCATCGTTCTTTCTTACTTGGGAATCATGCATCAAAGGTTGTAATTCTGTATTCCCTACTTAATTCATATTATTATCATGCATGTGATTCTGTGATAGATGTTAGGAAATTGTTTCCTGAAATTTCGCTATTTGCATCTATGAATTCCTACACTAAGGTCATAGACTTCAATTGTATGGGTTAATCCATAAAAGGGATAACATTGGTTAATAACAACTTACAATATGATCTCATATTCATTTATTTCATTAATTTAAGTTTCAATAGCTAACTATGTAACTTTTGTAGGTATCTTTTCCTTGTATGTCGTCGACAATTCAAATTCAAATTGTACATGGTGAAGAGATGTTTGTGAAAAAACTGGTAGATGCTTTTGGAGATAGAGAGGCAAAGGAAGGAGATTGTTGAGGAAAAAAATGATAAGGGTAAGAAAGGGGAAAAGTAGTTGCAGCCGCTAATTGTTTAAGAACTATTCCTAATGGAATATGAATGAGTAGTGTAACTATTGTTACAAAATCACTGAAAATAGTTGTACATGTATTTGTCACTAATCTAGTTTTGAAAAATGGATAGTAGTTTTCCGGTCAGTTCAGGTCGGTTTATCCATAATCTCAAATTTATTGGTAATGGGTGGTGGCTACTTTGCTCTCATTCACATGATTTAATATATATTGTGAATATCAATGGCGACAGCCACTAATTGTTTAAAAAGTACGCTTAATAAAATATGAATTAGTTGTGTTCCTATTGTTACAAAACCATTAAAACAGTTGTGTAAGTATTTTTTTCTAATCTCTAGTTTTGGAAAATGGATAGTAGTTTTTCGGCCAGTTCAGGACTGTTTATCTAGAATCTCGAATTAATCATTGAACACCAGTTAAATATTGGCGGTTGGCTAATTATTAAAATATTGTGAACAACAATTGTAGACACTAATTGTTTAAAAATTACTCTCATTCACATGATTTAATATATTGTGAATATCAATGGCAGACGCCGCTAATTCATTTAAGAACTACTCTTAATAGAATATGAATGATGTTCCCATTCTTACAAAGCCATAAAAATAGTTCTGCAAGTATCTGTTTCTAATCTCAGTTTTGGAAAATGGATAGTAGTTTTTCGGTCAGTTCAGGCCCGTTTATATAGAATCTCGAATTTATCATTGAACACTAGTTAAGTATTGGCGGCTAGCTAATTATTAAAATATTGTGAACATCAATGGCAGACGCTAATTGTTTAAGAATTGATCTTTATAGAAGATGAATACCATCCGCATGAATTCTTCATTTCAATATTCTTGTGCTTGCTTGGTTTATTATTAATTGTTTCTCTTTGTCTGTTTTAAAACATGAATGAGTTCTCCCATGGTAAAGATGGTTACATTTGTTGTCACCATCTGCTAACCGCTTAACTTTAGGGGGGTCGAGCATTTTGTTCCTCAACATCACGAGGGTGTAATCTTCGACAAATTTATGCCAAACATCGGGAGCCTTTCAAATCTCAAAGTCCTGCATTCAACGAGTATTATAAGGTTTGTGTTTATTGATTGAACTCTTTCTTCAATTCTTTTTTACTTCTCTTCATTTGTGGGTTTAGAATTTTGAGAAATACCCGATAATGGAATTCAATTTTTAATTAGGGAGGCAATGAATTGGCATGGATTAGAATGTAATGCACTTCTAACTCTTTTTTTCAAGTTCGGCCACGAGGTCTAATAATTATGAATCTTAGTTTTAATATTTTGTAAGCTATTTCATAACTTTGTGTTCTAGATACAAAATCAAAAGACTAAGTATTTAATTAGTTGATTGATTGTAATCCAATTTTACTCCATGAATACGATTTCAATCGTGAAAATCGGTACTTAATTCGGGCGCTACTACGCCCTCCTATTTGTGTGGAACTAATGTTTTTAAGTAAGGTTCCCTACCTACACAGTACACCCAATTAATGGGTGAAGAACTTTTTCCTCAAAAATTAATTACTAGTTGGTGGCCATTATAATTAATGGAATCCACCCTAAATTAAATAAATTTATTTTTTTTTTAAAAAGTTTATTCTATAATTTTGAAACTTTGCATGAAATACATGAGTTGAGAAGATTAAGTTTGAGGGGCAGATGAAAGCCTGATTCCAGGTCAGGAATTGTTGTAGAGGCAAGATTTTCCCTTCGCCAATTGCTTTTGTTGATCTAAAGACGACAACAACGGAAGAAACGCATTCAGTCAGATTCAATTAAGTTTTTCTAATTTCTTTCAAATCATCTTGTAAGCTTTGGCGGATTCAAATTTGAGGGTAATTAGTTTTGTAATTAACACCAAAATCGAATAAGAGATATGAGTTACTTTCATTATTGTCAATTAGTTTTGAAGTGAAATTTCATATTATCTAATAGCTTTGTCACGAAAGTGCATATACCAATCACAACTGTCTGTTTGTCACCTGCTGAGCATGTTATCAGCCATTGGGGTTGTGTTGTTGATTCTTTTGCTTGATGTGATGAAAAAAAACTACCTGTTTTGGTGATGCCTTATAAGCTTGTCTTTGACAGTGGACACAGGTAAAACTGTCATTTCCCAGTTGTTTAAATGTTGGATATCTGATTGAAGATGAAGGTCTTGATGGTGATGACAACAGTGATGAGAGAAACTTCTACAACACATACACTAAAACTAGCATAGGTTAATTGGTGAAAAAATTCTTACATATTTAAAGATGGAAAGTTTGAATCTCCCATTCATTTATTATTAACATGAAATAAACATTTTTGTTGATATTTATGGACACCAATATAAATGAAAGGACTTGGAGCCAAAATAGAGAGGGAGAAAAATGGAGAAGAAATATGGGAATGAGTTTACTCCACACTCCAAGCTTGAAACTTTTTGTTCTCTTTTTTAATTAAAGAGGGTAATTTAGGTGATGCATTAACGTTACCTAAATTTTGAAGTTCATCTCTGTGGCTCAACAAGAATTACATCTTGTTTTTTTCTAACTTAAAATAATAAAAATATAAAATTAAGAAAATTGAAACATGATTCTTATTGAGTCACATAAGTGGACTTCAATATTTAGATGATGTCAAGACATCATCTAAACTGCTCTCTTTTGTAAGGTTGTTTAGGACTATAATAACAAAAGGTTTGACTCGTTTGAGAAAGCTATTATAGTCACTAATAGTACCGGAATTATGAATAGTGATCTTTGCTAATTATTTTTCATATCCTTTCATTTTCTTAATCATAAAACCAAATGATTACTTTCATTTCAAGCATAAACTATGATAATTCATGTTATAATAATTTAGACACCCAGATAATTATAACCCATCAGCAATTAAGAAGCAAAAGCTAGAACATATTCAAAATCTCTTTTAGCGAAGTTCCATACAAAAAAGATAATAGTTTCAGATTCATCAGCAATAATAATAACAGTTTAAGCCAATGTCCAATGCTAAAACAGAGAATATTAAGGTGTATCTAGGTTGGATTAATGAAATTTTTTAGATCAACCCGAAATTTGGGTTGAAGAATCCATTAACCCATCCAATCCTATATGTTTGTGCACCAAATTTATATATTTTTGGGTCATCGGGTTGTTTTTATTTTTAATTTGTTATTTATTTTCAACTTTGATAAAAATCAACAAACATTCAACTTCAATTTATATCATGGTATATAAATTTTAAAGTCTTAAAAATATTTAAGAGAATAATAAAGAATAAAAGCCTAAAAATATTAATTAAATAAAATAAATATATGCATATATAATTATGTCACACATCAAGAAAAATATTTTTTAGCTCAAAGTCAATTCAATTTAATTTTAGGTTAACTCAAGAATCAATCTAATCCATAAAATAAATTGATAACAGAACCTAAACTGTCAAATTGGATTAGAATTGATAACACAACCTACACCGTCAAATTGGATTAGATTGGTTCGTATTAGTTGGGTTTGAAGACCCCTAGAGTATATTAGAATTCTTTTTATTGTTTTATTCTAAATCATTACCATCTTAAAGTAATAATAAATAATTAAATCATTAAAATCTGAGAAATAAGTTCTCTAACTCTGGAAAGTAGCTCCTTAATAACAACCACCAAACAACTACTGCTTTAAATTTCTTTCTAGCGGCGTGGCCTTTCTGTCGGATAAATAACTCACTTTATTTTTTAACCGTAAGTTAACCTCTCTTTGTCTTTTCTTGGAAGCCAGTGACTGTATATGTAAAGATAAATTTTTAACGAAATCGGTTCTTATACAAAAAAAAAAAAGAAAAAAGAAAAGGAAAAACTACATTTTTAGCCATTACCTTTTGGTTGAAGTTTCAATGAATCTTTATATTTTAAAATCAAGCACTTTCATTTTTGACATTTCAATAATGCACCATTTTAATTTTTAAAATAACAGACCCGTTAATGAGATAACAGAACGATAACTAAGATAATAACTAAATTAATTTTAAAATACAATAAATTGATAATGTAGTTATTAATATGAGGTGTCAAATAACAATAATAAACAATTAAATAAAATAATTCATCATCTTCCTCATTCATTTCATCCCATCTCAAGTTTGTAATGTTTTTTTTAAAAACAAAAAACATTCCGGTAGTGAATCCGTTTAACTTATTGCCTATGGAAGAACACTTGTGAAATTAATTCCATTAACTTATTGCCTATGTAATAATCCATCATCTTCGTCATTCATTTCATCCCAACTCAAGCCAATTTGGCGGAGAATTCGAATCGGCAGCGACTTTCTGTCGGAAGTGGGCTGAGATCAATTTGGCGTAGAGTTGGAGAAGAAAAACAGATACGAGCCCGAATAAGAACACTAAAATGGCAGCAGCGATGACCATTCCAGAGAGCTTGATGGTGACTGAGTCGCCAGAATGTAGACTCTGGTCTTCCATGGCCGTTGACGAGGTTTATCAGAAATTGAGATTTGATGAATGAAGAAGAAAACTAATGGGTTAAAGTTTGCAAAGAATTACAGAGGCAATAAGTTAATGGATTTCACTCGAGTCTGTCGCAATCTTCTTTTGTTTAGAAAAAAAAACATTACAGACTTATGGGATGAAATAAATGAGGAAGATGATGGATTATTTTATTTATTTGACATCTCCTTTTTTATAAACTAAAAACATTAAAACTTGTTAATGTGTACTTCAACCTTTTCTATTAACTATTTTTTAGAAATAAAATTCATATAAGCAATTTAATAACCACGTCATCAATTTATTGTATTATCTTAGTCATCGTTTTATTATCTTACTAATGGTTCCGTTATCTAAAAAACTAAAATGGTGCATTATTGAAATGTCAGGAATGAAAGTGCTTGATTTTAAAATATAAGGACCAAAATAAAACTTAAAAGATAGTTTTTCCAAAAAAATAATAATAAAAAAGAGATTAATTTGTTGGATAACTATGATGGCTAATAAAATTTTCATACATCCTAAGAATGACCATACTAAAATACAATAGCAATTTCGCACAAAACCTATATATTTATATCACATCAACTTTGCAGCCACATACTTCTCTCAACTCAAAAAAAAAACAAAAAAACAAAATCCTAAAATATAATCGCCATGCTTCTCATCACATCACAAGAAAAGACAAACCAAAAATTGAACATTTCAGTGGTTGCTTAATCATCGAGTCATTTGTTTCCCCTAAAATATAAATAAATTTTCTGCCAACAAAGGAAAACAAGATATCAAACAGAATCGAAAAATAAGTTTGTGGACATGGTCACATTTTTTTTTTTCGGTTTCAGAAAAAGTTGACCTTGTCTACAAACTTATTTCAACATCAGTTTCAACAAAACATGACTTGTCCAATTAGGAAGGTTTAAATAGTTGATTTCAACTCTAATTCAATTATATGAGATGCAAGATTGTAGACAAGGTTGACCAAATCCATAATATAGCAAGAGTATTGTGCATTTTATTGAGAGAACAAATAATACACAAGGAAAAAATCAAAGAACCAACTCAAAATCTAAAGTCATGTTTGAGCATATACCATACTTAGTTGCTAGAAAGCTCGTAGAATTTTTTAAATCCTAGGTCGCTTGGCGAGCACCATGAATCAAATTTATGACTAGTTGATAAGCATTAATTTTTTATTTTCTCTTATTGAGGAATTAAGCTTAGAAACATTGCTTACAAATAGTTTTAAAATATTTAATAAACGTTTTCAAAAAACCGAGCAAAACTCAACAAAACTAAAAAAATGGTTTTGTGAAAATTAGGCTTTGTTTCATTCATATTTCACTACAATTGGTGTTAGGAACGACCTACCTATCCGGGATCCTCCACATTGGTATGATATTATCCACTTTGGCAATAGCCCTCATGACTTTGTTTTTTAGCATCTCCCAAAAGGTTTCATACCAATGGAGGTTGTGGTCATTCCATTTATACTATATCCATGATTTTTCTCCTCTCTTTTCCATGTGGGACAATTGGTTGCAATACCAACATCTTCCCCTCGACCAAAGTACCACGAGCGGCCCCTCAGGGGTAAAGCCATCTAACCGAATTTTATTTGAGCTCAACACTTCCGCTATGAAGGCTCAACCACGAAATTAACCTATGACTAGACTCACTTTGTAGAGTTGATTCTCAGGGGTTTTTTAGTCAACAGACTACGAAAGGAGCATGGCTCTGATACCAGTTGTTAGGAGAAACACTACCCTACCCGGGATCCTCCACATTGGGCATAGCCCCCATGGCTTTGTTTTTGGGCATCTCCCAAAAGGCCTCATGGTTGTGGTCATCCCATTTATACCCATGATATTTCCCCTCTCTTTCCCATTATTGGTTGGGATACCAACAATTGGTTTATCATTTCTATACTATTGGTTTCATCTTTCTAGAAATTGTTTTTTGAATTTTTAACCAAATTCAGAAAACAAAATTTGTTTTCAATAAGCCTTAAATTAAAAAAAAAAAAACAAGAGGGAAAAAGCAGTAAATTCGGGTAGTATTCATAGTCTTAATTTTAGAAAACTAAATGGTTAGCTAAGAACTCAAATGATTTATAACGGATGGAAAATTTGACCCAAAGAAATTGTGAGGGACACTAATTTTCAAAAATAGAAAACAAGAAACAAAATGGTTATAAGACATGGCCTACGAAAACAATCTCCCGCTACATTAAAAATGATATTAAGAAAAAAAGAAAAAAAGAAAAGATAAAGATGTTCATGTCTTACCTGAAGGACCCACAGACTCAGAAGCGATTCCAAGCAGAAAAAGCCAAATCCAATTAAGTAAAATATCTGCAAGATGTAATTGGAAGTTAATGTTAGTCAAACTTGGAAATAGCATAAGCGTTAATATATAACAGGAATCTATTTTTTCATCTTATTTATGTCATACAATTTTTTTTTTTTTTTTTCATGATGCATATAAAACATTAAAACAATGACCAATAGTGAAGTATTTTATGTCGAAAGTTACTCCATTTTTCAACATTTTCTACTTTGACAACTTATGGACTATAGCTTGCAATCATGTGTACTAGTGAAGAAACTACATGGTGGCTGTCCTAAAATAACCCACTTAAACAAGTTCAAGATACATTTTTCAATCTTTCTCAAAGGCCTAAAAGGAGTAAGACCGTTCTCACATTGTTCCATATATTGATATTGCTAAGGAACCTTGAGAAGGTGCATAATGCTTATGCCTACAGGACTAACAATAAAGATAAAGACAAAAGTAAGATGATCTAAACCCAATTTTTAAACATGATTACAGCACCTATAAAAATACATAACAACGCAATAAAGACTGGTCCAATTTGTATGTTCACCATTCTATCATGGTGATTCTCTTTTTTCAGAAGTAAAGAGATGGTTTAAGAAACTTGTAGTAAATTTTTATCTATTCAAAACTTACCCCAACCAAGACATGCTGAGAAAAGACATCAATTGCCGCTAAGATGCCCCTGAAAATGTTGGAAGGATACGTTTAGCACAATGCCAGGAGTATGGAGAAAGCCATAAAAAGCAACAAAAATAATAAAAGGGGCTACTGAAACTTAATTTTGAGATTGAAGCATATTAAAAGCTTAAAACTGAAATGGCCGCAATAAACTTACGTCAATGATTGCCCATGAAACACAACCGGAGGCGCAATGGCAGAAAAAATGCAAAATAGGATATGTAGCTGTATGGTAATCGGTGGGGGGAAACTCAATTAATTGACTGCTAAGCAAAATAAAGGATTAAAGACATTTATCTCGAGAAAGGTTTCAAGATAGTATTTTCTATTCATACCAAGTAAAACATGAAGAACCAACCAAACTTCATGGCACTATCGGTCCTGCAAGTCAAATAAAACAGCAAATTATCAACAGGCACAATGACGACCAAATACAAAAATGGCCTCTTAGGAAGTTATTAAACAAGAGTATAACATGTGAGAGGAAAAGAAACCCATCAAAGGAGAGCCTTTTAACCCATTTGAATGAAATATAAAGATTATTGACCCTCACCTCATAGCACGGTATAGAGGCCTGTACCACAAGACATATGAAAGGGGAATTCCAAGTATGGAATATATTACAGCAAGGAAGAAAATTTTGACTCCTGCAAGAGATAACAACAGTTAAAAAAACAATTTGTTGCACCTTAAGGTAAAAACCATTTCATATGAAAGAAAATTGAGAGTGAAGTAATTACCCCCGCCTCTAATCCAATTGACAGTAATAGCAACATCATTGAAGACCAAACACAACACTATACCTGCAAAAGCAGCAAGGGATAAGAATGAAGAGTTAAAAATTACTATGTTGCATGACAGATGCTTAGAAAAGAAAATATCAAGGATGAAGTGCTAAGAGTGGCAAGATCTCAAGAGTGAGGTAAAGAACATCATAGACACAGAAGAAAAAAATTCTTTCACAAATGTTTGAACTAAAATATTTGGATATAAAGTTTACACATTAACAGAAAAGAGAGGGTGAGCGAGGGTAGATATTTAGTCGATGAAAACAAGCTGAAGATGGAAAACAAATCCCTGAAAATAGCAATTGCTAGTGAAAATAACGGGGAATTTTGGGGTGCGAAAACCCCATTAAAAAAATCCAATTCCCTTCCATCATAACAAAAAAAAAAAAGGAATAAGGAGAAAATAACTAATAAAAACTATGCAAGGATGAATTGAGATAATTATCTTTGATACCTAGCCAGCTAGCAAAAGCCAAGTACTGCAGCTTCTGAGCATGTACTGGTATTTCATTAGCTATATCATGATGAAAAATGGGGAAAAATGGCGGCCAGTTTCTATCATCAGCAGGGACACCAGCTGTGAAACATTGAAAAAGTTATAGACAAGTCAATAGCTGATAAAAACAAAAGCAAACAACATTTGATTCAATGTCATGGCTTGATACTAATTTTTTCAATCACCTTTAGAAACAGCTTCTTCCCTCTTTTTTATTTCCTGGTAAGAATGAGGGATGAGAAAAGTTAGGTAACCACTACACAATAACAAATATCACATCTATGTTTTGGCCCTTTTTTTGAAGGGAAAAATACATACTTCAAATAAGAAATAACCATCATCTAAAATTAGAGTACGGAATAGAATCAAAGAAAATAAAATTGACTTGCATAAAGAAATGGGCAGGTGAACAGCTACAAAAATGAATCAGCATATGGTCAAGTTATGGACCAGGTGTAGTATCAGTCTCACACAAACACAAAATTATGTATGTAATGTCATAGAACAACCTTTTCTTTCCTATTAAGTTCTGCTTCCCAAGAAGCAAGCTCTTTCTCCTTCTTCTTCGGATCCTACACAAACCAAATGCAAAGTTACATTTACAGCTACATTCACTTCCCTGAAAAAACAGAATACAATATTATTTACATTCATTGTATCCAATGGTATGTCCACAGTGGCATCATGCTTCTGTCCAAAGCCCAGAGTTTCTGAAACTATTTGTGGGATTCGCAGCTTTGATCGAGGCGCAGCACCGCCTTTCTGCAAATGTTGAATTTGGTAACAACAAATGAAATTATTACCATTTCAATCCTTCCAAAAACCAGCTTGATTTGCTTTCTCTCAGATTCATATTTCTCATTCACGCTAATTTTCAATAATAAACAGAACGCTGCTTTCAATTTATTCATAATATTCATCTAGCAATTGGACGCAAACACAAAAATCAGACTGTAATGACGCTCATTTTCAATCCTACCGAATGAAATCGTCCCCCTCCGTGATAAAAATCAAGTACCACTGCCGTTTAGTACTACTTAAATTTCAACCACGATCCATCCTTCAAGTGTTCTACACCACTCCAACAATTCTTCCACAACCATAAACTAACAATATCCATCTAAATTTAGTAAGTTTTCCCTCAGATCCAGGGTTAAGAGAACAATCCAACAACCTCACTCTCACCTCCTCGAGTCTCAAAAATAGAAAAACATCCCGATTCGCGACATTTTCGATTTTTCCTGATAAAATTTCCATAAAACAAGATACGAAAACGCGAAAAAAGGAATGAGACGCTGCATAGATGCAAAGAAAAAAGAGATTTAGCGACGAAAGAAAGAGAAATTATACCGAGAATGGATTGACCTCTTGTTCATCGAAGGGATTGGGATCGTTGTGGCGATTCATGGCGATTTTTCAGAACCCTAAACTCGAGCAATTTGGTTTTTCTTTTATGGAGAAAAGAGAGAAGGCGGCGGGTGGTAGAGTAGAGTCTGAGTGAAGGTTTGTTTTTGCAATGCCTCTTTATTATCGGTGCTTCTTTCTTACCATTTTTAGCACATTATTCTTTTTTTTTTTTTAACTTTTATTAGTCTTTTTTCTTTCTATCAATTCAAACTTGTTTAAATTTAAATTTTAAAAATTTGAATTTCAACTTTACAACACTTCCAAAACACGGCTTCTTTAACTTTTTGTCTCAACTTTCTCAATTTTGCCCTTTGGTTTCTTAACTTTTTTTTTTTTTTTTTTTTTTTTTTTAATTAGGTAGGTTTGGAGCACCATTTATTTATTATAGACAATAGGTTACTATGTACGGTGAATTATAATAAATGGTGTTTGAGGTTCTGATTATTATAACATGAATCATAATAAATGGTGTTTGGAGTGCACGCTATTATAATAAAATTTATGATAAAGGTTGTTTGGGGTGCAAGTTATTATAAAAAAAATTATAATAAATGAGATTTAAGAGGCAGGTTATGATAAGAGAGATTATGTTTTCTATAAAAAATAACTTAGGTTTAAATGAAAAAAAAATGCAATAATTTACAAAGTAATTTTATTAAATTTATAATCATTAATTAAACATAATGAGAACAAATGTAGAATTTTTCTTTTTGTTAGTTAATAGAGTTATAATGAAGTTTTTTTTATATATATATATTTGAAAAGGAGGAATTTAAACCTATAAGCTTATAGTTATATTGTTGTATAAGATGTCATTAGACCTCTACTTTTGTTGGCATACATAATGAAGTTGATTTGAGAATGAATTACCATAAATCAAGTTTTTGGATTTCGAATATTTCTTTTAAATAGCTGAGAATTACCGTAATTGAAAATGAATTATTATAGAAATTTTTTTGTGACAATGCGCATTACTATTTATCAAAAAATGAGGTGTCAAACAGAGACACTTGTCTCTAGATTAAAATTAGAAAATGAAATTTTCAAAAGGGAAGAAACAAGATATAGTGGGTTTGTGCAACCAAGAATAAATTCAAAAATAAATAGGGGAGAATGAGAATGATTTGAGTGTTTGGTCTATCAATCTCCCATAATTACATTTTTTCAAAATTACTTTTTTATCTATCTTTAATTACTTTTTATTCTTTTAATAATATTTTTTTATTTTTACATCATTATTTTCTTCTCTATGATATTCATTATTTTATTTTCTTCATAATCATTTTTTTTTCTAAAAAAAATAATTGCACCAAAATTCACCAAAAAAAAAAAAAACATTCAATCTTCAACTCTTCTTCACAGCTTTTAATTGCAATTTATTCAAATTATTTGTTATGTTGAACATAACTTTTTTTGTGGGAAACACCAACACTTTATATTAAGACCAGTTAAGAAAATATTACAAAGACAAGTATTTATGCTCACACTACAAAATCACTCTAGGATTATTTCGAGACATTTTGTAGGACGCTACACGCTTGTTTTTTCTTGGATACAAAATATGATGGAGTGGAGAGGTATTTATAGTATGAGCTAGACAATGTGGACCATACATTTGTCTAGAGTGTTCCTAAAAAAATCTAGATATTTATCACTTTTAAGGACATTCTTTAAATGTCTACATAACTCTAAAATTTTAGACACTTCCACAATTTCTCTAAGAAACTTATAGATTGTGGGCTTCTCCTCTAATGGGGTGTTACAGGTGCATGCATTTAAAATCCATAAAATCGATTTTATAATCACATGTAATTTCCAACGAAAACTCACACAGTTGATAGTTTAAAAAGCATATAAAAACATGATTCGGGATCCCGATAGTTCAAAATGAAATACAGTTCAATAGAGTTTAAAACATGAAGTTCTACACAATGTAAAAATAATTTGGAAAGGAAGTGACGTGTAATAACCCACAATTTAAGTTAAAATAAGAGTTGTGGTAGTTTTGGGGTTATTGGAAAGGTTAGGGGCATTTTAGACCTTGTGCATCAAGATATTTAAGTCAATTTTGGGATTGAGAATCCCTAGGTTTGTTTTACTGTTCACAACCCTCTTCCTCTCCATTTTTTTCGACCCTCCTCTGTCGAGTTTTTCGTCCTCGTCGTGAGGAGCTCGCCAGCGACGTCGTGAGTTCCGAGTTTTAGTCATCGCCACCTGCAGGTTCGTCGTCATCTCCGAGCAGTCGCCCGTGGGTTGAAGTTGCAGCTACGAGTGGTGGGTTCTTCGTTGGAGTTCAGCGTGGTTCGACGTCGCGTGCGTAGAGATCTCGTCGCGTGAGCAGCAGCGTGCGTAGGTTGTGAGTTCATTGTTCGCGCGTGCAAGCTAAGTTCGAGCTCGTGGGTTTCTTCGCCGTGGGTCAGATCTCGCGCATTGTGGGTCTGATCTAGCGTGGGTTGTCTTATGGGTTGTTTGTACTGCCGCCGCAAGTTTGATTCTAGTAGTATCGCCGCCATTCGTCGGAGTTTTGGTGAGTTGCTTCCATTTTAGTGTATAGAGAAACATGGTTAAGATGTTGTCTCAATGTTGAAGAAGACCCATGTTTGGGTTTGGGATTAAAGTGATTTTAAATGAAGATTAAGGGTGTTTGTTTCCATGGTTAAGCTTATTTAAGTTGTAGTTTATGGATGTTTGTTTCCAAGTTCAAAGTCATTTAAATGAGGTTTAAGGGCTGTTTGGTTGGGTGCTTAAAGTCA
>JBBMKA010087629.1:0-44420 GCA_037833695.1 Sechiopsis laciniata | reverse complement strand
TAATCCAATTAATTATCTTTGATTAATCAAATTAATCTAAATGCAATACTCTAGGTGATTGACATGTTATTGAAAAAAGAATACTTACATTGACTGTCGCCTCTGATCTAATCTGGCGGGTCTTTATGTTGAGTTGGTTCGACTATTCTCCATGAAAAAAACTTGAACGATCCCCTCTGTTCTTCCAAGCTATAGCTTCTTTGCTATCACTACGTGCTTAGTGGGAAGCCTTTAGAGAAGGGAGCTAGAAACTTTGTCAAAATAGTCTGACTATGGAGGAGAAAAGATATCTTAGCTTTCAGAGAGGTTTTTCAACTTATGAGAAAGGTTACTCTGAAAGTGGGTGAGATGAAAATGAAAGACTCCAAGGCTTCCAATTTATAGTGGAGTGATGGAGGATCCAACTTAGAGCTTTTAGATGTGGGACAAAACATTATGCATTTTTCCCATTTAATTTTTGAAAAATCCATATTTTATTTTATTTATTTTTATTTATATTTATCCAATAAATTTCAATTCCATAATATATCCAATATATTATAAATAAATAAATATCTAGTTAATATATCCAATATATTAATTCTCTACTTTAATAGTTACCCAATAATTATTAACCCAATTAATATGTCTAACATATTAATCAATATTCTCCATTTAATAATTATCCAATAATTATTAAACCAATTATTATGTCCAACATATTAATTTATTGTGATCTCTTAATTAAATAATTATTCAATAATTATTTATAATTAATTTATTAAATAATTTAATTTCTCTTTATTAATATTTATTCAATAAATATTAAATTAATATATCCAATATATTAATTTACAAGTTTAATAATGTAAACTTTATGCTCCTATTAATTATGTCCCACATAATTAATATGTGAATTTGAACTCTTCAAACTCAATCTCTAATAAAACAGTGTACCAGCAAGTATGAGTTAGCCTGGGGACCGATAGACCTATAGGTTGAAAGCTACAACGATCCGGGATCCGATCCCAATTTGTTACATTAGGCTTATTCCACTAAAGCCCTATGCTGAACTCTTTCACACTATAGGACAAGTTAACGTTCATGGATATAATCGGTCATCTGTCATATGATCATTCACGAGCTTGTTCGTAATTCACATTTGGGACAAGAAATCCGTTCTACCCTTGTGATTACATCTTTCTCCTTAAGAGTCACTGATCCCTCTAATGAACAAGTGTATATAGACCAACTATAAATCAATGTCCTTTTGGGTCAATGAGAGGCGGGATCCCTTTCTCCAAGCCTCAGAATCAGTTCTTAAAGGAACAACTCTACATCTTCCTCAAATTTCTAAAAGGCGTGAATTCCTTCTTGTGATGTTGCGTTCCCAGCCACTCACTACGACAATCCCCAACATGGGAAGCTTATTGACCCAGAGTTGTTTGGGTGGTCTCATCCATGCACATCAAAGGATGCTTTCATAAAGTAGGAGTTTACAACTCGCTTAGGATTAAGATCACATCGACATACGGTCATCCTTAGTAAAGTAGTTGATACGATTCTATAACGGAATTACTAGATCGATCATAAAACTTCTGGTACTGTCTTATGCAAAAACTCCTTATTGCATAGGCACCCCCACTCATATGTCTCTACATGAACAACCAGGATCAGGTTGTTTGCAACATTTGCAAAGCAGGCTGTACCAATAGTGTCACCAAGACTTAGGCACCCAACCTTAGTCCATTTACTGTAGATGTTTTAGGTTATTAACTTAGAACTAGATCTACTTGTATGTCTCACATACTTGTTCCAGTGTACATCCAAATAACCATGGAAATATCGCTATTAATCCAATTAATGCGATAAAGCTGAATGACGTTTGTATATTAAATAAGAAATTAATAAAAATAATAACCTTTATTAAAAACTGAAATTTAACATTAAATTTCTAACATTAAATGCTTGTTTTTAATTACAAACTTCTAGGCCTTTAGGGCACAATCCCTAACAAGAAGATGCGCCAGAAACACGAACACTGGCTGGGAGAAACCGAGCTGGGTGCAAGCTGTTCCAAAGAACTAGGGGTTGACACGTGTCGACGGCGATGAAGAGTGAAAGGGAAATCTGCGATGGAGTTGATCCAACGATTGAGATTGAACTTCTCTCCCCTGGCTTGTTGATCGACACACGTAGAAGGGAAATGGAGGCCTGCTTTGTCTTTGTTGAGCTGGTGCATTTTTTCTTCTTCTTTTTTTTTTTTTACGGCTGGAAAATAATAAAGGAGAGAGAAAGAAAAACAAACCTTCTTTTTTATAATAAAATCCATTTCCCTTTTTAGTATACCTTTTAAACAATGCACAAAAAATCCTAATTTTAATTCCTTAAATAGAGAAGCTAAAATAGAAGTTAACAATATAAAGAGTAACATTTAAATCAAGCCAAGATTAAATTTCAAATAATCTAATTAAAAAGGGTGTACTAAATCCACTTTACTAATTAAAAATAGAAATTTAAATAGGAGAGTTAAAAGCTTATAAATTTTAATAGAAACACTTAAATGTTCTTAACAAAATATCTAGGGTGTTATAATATTCCCTTCTTAAACAGTCTTTCGTCCCAAAAGGCACTTTAAGACACAACACCCTAGAGGACGAGATTACACCTAATCTCCTCTCAGATACCCAAGTGGTCCATTGCACCATCTGGTGCCACCACAAAACTTTCACTAAACGACCCCTTAGTGATTCAAACCCTTTTCGACCAAAACGAAGATTTGTAAATGGTTTTAAACTCATCTACTTATTTGGGTCCACACAATTGTTAAACAATGGTTATAGGTTAAAACGTTTGTTCCTATTGTTGAAATCATTCGAGTTAAAATTTCAATTAACAACTCTAGTTGTTCAAAACATTTTCAACCAAACTGGTATTTGCACTGCTTTAAAACTCATTTAGTAATTGGGTCACTATGACTATTATCATCAATGAGGGTTAAAACGTTCAATTTCAATCGTTAAAACACCATTATTTTAACTCTTGATTCAAAACATCGCTTCTTATTAAATATCTTACTTGGTTAGGTTCAAAACAATTACTTCTAAAATTTGGGGTAAATAGGGTTTTGGTGACAAAGAACTTTAGGAACTCAGGTCTTGATGCTTTAACACTAACGAAGAACTCGAAACAACAAAACAAACTCGTACTTAGCTGCAACACCAAGCACGAACAAAAGTTTGACCACGCTGGATCGACCACACAGAAGCAGAGATTCACTTACTCAAGCTCCTAAAACTCCCTGCACGTTCCCCAAAACAAACTTACTACTAATTAACTTTTCCTCCAAATGCGCAACAACAAACTCTACCCTACAGGCACCACTTCCAAACTCAACTTTGGTCAAACATCACAATGCAACCGAGCGAGGGAAGACTCCATACCTTACGATAACACAACAAACTAACTTGGCTAGCACAAATAAACGAGGGTGGCCCTTTGACCTGCACTGTCTAAACTCGAAGCTCGGCAAAGAAGAAGGAGTAAGATTGACCTCCTTCCAAAGGCAGCCATTGACTACGTGGTTATCAACAAACCACATCATGCCACACATGGCATGGAACTCAAATGAGGGTAAAGCTAACAGATCGAAACACTGGTAGCTAGTCTGATACACGTATCCGACCAACTTCAAATCCCAAAACAATAAGCAACGACACAGCTATAATGGAACAAATGATGCAATGTAATTACAGTGAACTAATAGAGCAATACGATTATAATAGATCGAAAGGGCAATACGATCCTAATTAAACAAATAGAGCAATACAATCATGATGAGAACGAATACAAAAATACAAACATGATGAACAGGCAGAGGGGTAAAATCACGATGAAAATAATTAGAGTCCTATGATTGTGGCGAACAGACAAAATAATACAACTATGCAACCACTAAAGCAACACGATCAAGGTGAACCAAAATAGAGCAAACACAGTCATTTACAAAGCATGAGAATAACAAACAATTCAAACATGAATCATAAATAACAGTAAACGAAGTAATAAAGACCAGAAAAAAAACAACCATAAGCTAAAAGATCTAAAAACAAGCATGCGTAAATCATCAACAATAATTAAAGATGGATGTGCTAGACTACCCAAAAGATCAAACCAAACACGAGATAAATCAACAAGGATGTGCAAGATACCAGTGACTGTAGCATCGGTCCCACCGACCTGGGGTATAGTGGGTGATGCTCGTGAGGACTCCTAAGAGGACATGGATGCAAACATTTGGTAGAAAGGTGGCCCTCCCAGCCACACCTGTAGCAAACTCTTGCCTTGGTCAGGCAAGACCCCCGGTGAAACTTTCCACAGCTCCAACACTCATACACACTTCTTGCCAAACCCTATTGACAACCATGGTGATACTCATGTCCCCTCTGCTGCTCGACATCTTCTGTTGGAGGTGATCTGGCGTACGACTCGTACCTATGCCCGTGACCTGCTGAGGAACTCAAAACACCAATCGTAGCAGATCTTCTTGAAAGCTAAATCTCCACGTAACAAGCTTTCTGAACGATAGCGGCATAGTCTTGTGGGTCATGAGCATTCACTCTCGCTGGAATCTCCATCCTCAAACCCCTAACGAACATGTCAGCCTTCTTCTTCACTGTGTTAATCAGCTCTGGCGCGTAACAGCACAAACTCGAAAACTTATGCTTGTAGGTAGCAATAGTCATGTTTCTTTGCCTCAACAAAGTAAAATCCGATATCATCCTCTAGATCACCATTGGTGTCAAATATGTCTTTAAAAATTCTCTTCTAAACTGATCCCAAGTGGCTGGTGCACCTCCAGTAGGTAAAGACCTCTCGGCTGATTTCCACCACTAGTGTGCCTTCTTTATAAAAACGTGTGCTACACGCCGAACCTTGTGCTCTCTAGGACAGTTCATGTTGTGGAAGATGTCCTCCATCGAGGACAACCACAACTTAACAACGTCAGGCTTGTCAGTCTCTCCTATGAAAACTAGGGGATTCCACTTGCAAAAATCTCTGATGACCCTCCCCTCTAGAGTGCTACTTTGCTGGCTGACCACGACCTACGCCAACTGTGCAGTAACTGACCCATAACCTGAGCCACCTACTCAACTACTGAAGACATCACCATCGAACGTAGGGCTACAGCTAACTCCGCGATGAAAGCATTCCCCAAAATAAAGTCGGTTGGAGGCTCGTGCACTTATGACCCCAGTACCGATTGCTCATATGATCACACTTTAGTCTGCGCCTGAGTTGTCTCTGTTGGAGTCTCCTCGACAGATGTCTGGACTCTCATAGGTCTCCCTCTTCTGGACGGCATCGAAACAATCGAGCTTTACACTAAAAAAAACTCAATTAGTCTCTATTCAAGACATACCAAGCAACAAAACCAACACACACATACATTTTCTCAATTAAAACACATGCTTCTTACTCTACCCTACTTCTTCGACATACCTAGTGACTACTGGTCTACTGATGATTATGGAAACATGATTTACATCGTAAACCAGTCTACAATGACTTTGAACTCTGATACCAACTGTAACGATCCAACTTTCTAAAATACTCTAATGGAGTGTTACGGGTGCATGCATATTAAATCCTCAAAAAATCAATTTAGTAAACACATGCAATTCCTAATCGAACCTCGTAAAATCACGACTGATAGTTAGAAAAACATACAAAACATGGTGAAAATAAAGCTTAAGGAAAGAAGAGCTTACACCGTGGTCTCAGGGTGAGGGGAGAAGTCAGGAAACCCCACGATCGAACCCAACCCCGAGAGACAAGAGCTTCGACGAGCTTGCTAGCATATGATCATTCACGATCGGTCATCTGTCACCCTAAGACCACGAGGCTGCTACCCACGGTCAGAGAGGAAGTGGCTACCTATGGTGGTTAGAGAAGTTACGACGACGGTGGCTGCTTGAAGGGGAAACTCACAGGTGAACCAGCTGCGTGGAAAAATGGCGACGACGACATGATCGTTGGCCGAAAGACGCACAAAAAACATGAACATCGGCTGAGAGAAATGGATCCGCGTGCAAGCTGTTCCAATAAACCAAAGGTTGACACGTGTCGACAGCGATGGGGAGTGAAATGGACTGCTGCGATGGAGTTGATCCAACAGTTGAGATTAAACTTCTCTCCCCTGGCCTGCTGATCGACACGCGTAGAAGGGAAATGAAGGCTTGCTTTGTCTTTGCTAAGTTGGTACGTTTTTTCTTTTTTTTTCTTTTTTTTGCAAGTGGAAAATAATATAGGAGAGAGAAAGAAAAACCAAACATTCCTTTTTATAATAAAACTCATTTCCCTTTTGAGTATACCTTTTAAACAATGCACAAAAAACCCTAATTTTAATTGCTTAAATACAGAAGCTAAAATAGAAGTTAACAATATTATAGTTATATTTAATCTTTTGTTAGAGTTATATTTAGAGAGGGATGAATTTCCATATTGTTCCGTACACTTTAAATTTTGTAGAGTTTACTGTTGTTTGATCTAGAGAGACAAAGGTTTCATTATGATATATATTGTATGGTTCATATCTAATTTAGCTTAAATAGCTAGGGTATTACAATTGTTATTATATACAGCTGATCTAGTACTTTTGGGAATCATGTTATTGTGTTGTTTTCCTGCCAAAATTTTGGGTGCAAAGTGTATAAATATATATGTGCTATTTTTTTCAGGGAGTTTGCTTTAGGTTTGCCTAAGGTAGATAGTCCAAACTTCATAGTACTAGTTGTGGGATTTGCCAAATCATTTGGGCAAATCCTACAACCTATTTTTTAGACAAGTAAGATGAATTTTCATCTTGGGCACAAATGATGTTGTGCTAAAGGGACCTAAAAAATGTCTCCCTTTTTTAAAAATATATTGTTAATTATTTTGTGGTGGGCACAAATTGACGGGTACTTTAATTTTAATGTCTGTCATCGAAGGGGTTTGATGACAGGCATTCCTCGTAATCATCAATTATTGTCCTATAAAAGATGTAGAACAATACCCGTCATCCAAAACCTTCGATGATGGGCACTACCCGACATCAAAGACGCTTGTTATTACCATCCTTTATTTAAACAAAAATTGTTCGACATTAAAACTCTTTTATATCGCGTGGTATCAATGACATACAAATAATCAATGATGGGAACTACCTGTCATCAAAGGAAAAAGATGTCACGGTGTTTGGTGTTGGGCACCTGCCCGACATTGTTTTCCTGATTTGTTGTAGTGACAATGATAAGACTATCAAATTACATTCAATTTTCTAATCACTGTGTGTAAATTAGAAAATATAATTTTGGATCTTATCCTAATTAATACGAACTATGTTCAACCAATGTGGAATCATAAATATTATGAATCTAATGACATAAAACTTGTTTGCGAGCTAAAGGTTTAATTCAATTAGCTTCATTTAATCATAATAATAAAACAATCTAATTATTTTTTTTTTCTTTCTAATCCATGTGGGTAAATTAGAAAATATAACTTAATATTTTATCCTAATTAATCACATGTAACATAATAAAATTTCTATGGGATAAGATTTATCATATTACACAGATTAATTATAATTAATGTTTATTATCTAAATGTGATCATAATAAACTTTATTCTATTGTAATTAATTAAAGATGGTCTAATTTAATTAAATTATATGGATTACTTAAACATAATAAAAATTAGGCTCAATTATTGGTTTAACCAATATTAATTTATTTCTAAAGAAATAATGTTATCTAACTTAATATTGCATGAATAATTATAAAAATAATCATGGAAACAGAATATAGATAATATAAATACAAAATTGGGCCATCAAAAATTAATTCTATTATACATAATGAACATCTATATATTTAATAAGTATAATGTATTTAGATTGATCATAATAAGCGTACATAAAATTGAACAAATAACCAATCTATTCACAAAAATAGTCAACTAGCATAATGGTTCAAAGTGTATATGTACATACTAGATGGTGTGGTATCAATTCTTATTTCCATCAACTTTATTTGTAAAATTTCTTGAATTTAAACGAGCTACATGTACCTCATAGCAAATACATATTTTTAACCACCAGCAACTGAGTGTAAATATCAATAATAGTATAAAACTACACATGTAGCAACACCATATAGAGAAAGTATATCCCAATTTTTTTTAATACATATGCAGAATGAATGTCAAATAATCAAATCAAGTAAATTTAGTCAAAATATATCTAATCAAAATAAATGTCATCTATAATTTTTCCAAAAATATCATACAGATAGATTACCCCAAAAGATATCACAAATTGATTAAGGGAAAAGATATGACAGAACTATTGATTATGCGAAAAAATATTCTCGAAAAAACAAAAAATCTATGACAATTTTACAGTATACAAAAGAGGTAAAATTTAAGCCATTTTTTCTTCTATATATGCACTATACAAAACAAGCAAAAACAAATCTATGACAAATAACAAAACTAATATAGAATCGATTAATTGACCAAAAATTAAATTCATAAATTTGGTCAAAATATATCACAAGATTGGTGAATCAAATATGACAAATATACACATAAATTTTTGTCAAAATATATCCCTCATTAATCAAATATGTTAGATGGAAAATTAATCACTTAATCGGGTTGTCAAAAATTTCCTCTGTGTAAATATATATAATTCATCTTCAACCTTTAGCTAGTACATAATATAGAATATAAAGAATGCAAAAATATATTTGGCCATAACTGAAATCCAAATTTACAATTCTTACATGGAAATTTTTATAATCTAATTTCCTACTAATTCATGATATTATTAAATAATAACAAAAAAAAATCACATAAAGCCAAGAACTCCATTAAATATGGCTCCAAAAAACAAGACAGAGTAAAAAACATGTTCTTCTGCCAAAAGATATCACAACTATTATCTCAAATAAATCATTAATACTTTATCCATGACACATTAACATTATCACTAAAAACATTTTTATTGACACTTCCTTATAATCACAAAATATGAAAGCATGACATTTCATTTTTGTCATATATCTTTCGCGTGCAACTTTACATGCTATACAACTTATTTATATTCATACATGTCATCGCACATATGACTATTAAAATTAAATGGCCCCTAAATTAGAACCAATATAAGAAATTTTATCAAAATCATCATTCATAAATAAGTATTCTTCTTAGTATGGGTTATACATATGATAGCAATCCAATAAAATTACCATAACACTTAGTAGAAAATGTACATAATTTTTGTACTAACTTATAAAACAAATGCATATATCAATGTTTGTCTATGTGCCTTCATCACTTGATTGTTTTTGTGCAGAATCTAATAAGCAAACAATCTTTAAGTAAGAGCTATATACGTTAATGAATGTCAAAAATTGTAACAAGTGTCACGTAGTTTACCTTCTTAATGTTTGTTGCTTGTAAGCGTATTTGAAATAATTGTAAAGTAGTTTATTTGACACAAAGTGAAAATAGTTCTTTTTTTTTTTTTTTTTAAATCAAGTGAAAATAGTTCTTAAGCAATGTTTAAGCACACACAATAGCAAGTGTTAAGTAATAAAAGTTATCTCCACAAGAACAAAATAATGAATTTACGTTCGTGATTGTGTTAGAATCAAATTACAAAAAGTAAAGGAAATATTTTTGGATGAGATTTTGTTCTATTGAAAATAAATTGCTAAGTAACTGCTGAAGTAAATTGATGGCAATAAAGTCCTTATGACTAAGAATAACATGATTGAATTAGAGAGTTTATGTCATATAATTACTTGCATATTCTTGCGACTTTTACAGGTGAGAAATGACTTATTCATATTTTAGTCTAAAGACTACTTTCGCAATTCTTTCAACAAAAGGTTATAAATTTGCCGATTAATTTCCTTAAGCATTATGATCAAGCATTAGAACATTAGTGTAGTGAATATTTCTAATCTTCCGCTAAGTGTCAACAGACACTGCGAAACCTAATGAGCAGGCACAAAATTCTCAACCTATCCCTCTTTCTCTAGAGCAAATAGAAAGCAGACACTACGTGGTCTCTTAAACAACACATGCCAAAATTAACTTATCATGCATGCTATCATCAACATCCCTCAATCGCAAGTTTTAATAATTAATGACACTTCATATTATCCTTATCCTTCCGGTAATAAAAGTAGTTCATTCTAGTGGTAAAGAAAGCAATAAAATAATTGATAACAATATAAGAAATCATCTTCATAAATCGACTATAAATATTCAACAATGACATAAGTAAAAATGTAAAGTAAATGTATAAAGTAATTATGTAAGTAAAGATAAGACAGTAAAGAAAGTAAAGACAAGTGAAATTAAAGTGAAAGCATAGAAAACAGTAAATAAAAGAAGAAAATTGTGTTGCCAATGGAGCTTCTTGCGGACTGAAAACCAACAGATGCCAAGAACGTAACCCTCTATTGGTGGATTGAAGGACAAGAGTTATGCAACGAGTCACCTTATTCTGCATGTTCCAACATCCTTTATTTGGTGATGAACTTTGATATTTATAATGCATGCTGATAATCGGCTAAAATATTTTTTTTCATAAATGTTTCCATGCGATAAGATTTTTGCTCGAAGATTTTGTTCGATATTATTCTTTCCGTAGTTTCGTTTGTGCGGACATAATTTTGCTAGATTTTATTCGACATTTTTCTTTCCATCTTTGAGCTTGGGCAAAGATATTCATGACCTGATTATATCTATTCCATATTTGCTCACACATAAGAGTATTTGCTGATATTTTTTGTGGATTGTAAGGCTGTCGCATAAATCCGACATTCTTCATTTCTTAACTTTTTCTATTGTTGAGATTTTTCCTGCAACAACAAACTAAATCAGCTCTCATTGAGATGAAACACAATTTATAGTAAAGACGACTCAACTCATACACATTTATGAGTCAAATCAGTTCAAATCTTTGATTCTTATCCTTTTTGTATAATATAGAATTTCTTATCATATAAACTTATGTAAACAAGAAAATTTTTCAGTTCAAGTATGGTTCCGATGCCAAATAGATGCATTTTCATTCTAGGCAACGTGGGTCAAGCAAAGCCTGACCCTAGGTAAGGTGGGTAGGACAAAACTTTGACCCCTAGAAGGTGGGTAGGGCAAAGCTTTACCCTTAAGTAAGGTGGGTCAAACAAGTCTTGACCTCTAGGTAAGGTGCGTAGGGCAAAGGTCGACCTCTAGGCAAGGTGAGTCAAGCAAAGCCCAACCTCTAGGCAATGAGGTTCAACCTAGACCGAAAAATCTATAATCTCAAAGTTTTAACATAGCGTGCAACACGTTAAAATTAAGAGTGGGGGTAACTGTTACAGAAAAGATTCACAACCAAGGACCAACAAAGCTCAATGGGCAAAGAAAAAGGTCGAGAGGCAGATCTAGAATAAAAAACCGACCAAGGCCCAGAAGCCTGACCTTGTGGCTAGGAAGATATGACCCAAGCTTCTTAGAGTCAAGCATCGCTCGACCCAATAAACCCCTCGATCTGCACAGTGTACATTCGTGGACAATTACTACACACTACCCATGTTAGTAGGGGCGAGAGAGACGCGTTCCCACCATTAATCACCAAGTAAGTGGAGAGGTTATAATGAGGGAAAGTAGTTACGTGCAGCCTTTAAATAAAAGGTTGGAGGGAAGAGGAAACATGTAAACTATTTTGAATTCTCGAACAGTACTCTAAACAATCTCTTACTTCCTTTTTTGTCGCAATATGATTTAGGTATTGGAGGCTACGTGGCTTGTATTACACCGGTGTCCATTTCTTTTTCATTTTGGAGGTACGTTGTTCCTAGTAAAATAAAAAAAATTACCATTGATTCTGAAGTCCAAATTTCGGTATCAACGGATGTATATACTATAACCACTACTTTGATTTAACGGCAACGTATATTCTAAGCTCTAGTTAAGAGAAATACGGAACTTGTCCAAAACACACAGATTTCAACCTCATCTTTACGTGCTTTCTTGATCACAAGTAATTTTAGTTTCTTGAAAAAGGAAGTTGATTATAAAACTTTTTCAAATTATGTTTAATTTAAATAATTTTAAAAAAAAATTAAGAATCAATAATTGTTTTTTAAGATAATAAAGAATGAATTTAGAAGCACATAGTTGACAACTTGAATCAATTCGAAGCAAAAATTCCTCGCTGTCAGCCCTAAACATGTTAAGTAACTTAGGTGGGACAATAATCATTGAAAACTATATCATTGACAAAATCTCAATTAGGAAATATATCGTGCTGGTACTTATAAATAATAATAGAAAATTAATATAAAGTAAACGGAAATTGCACGTCATTTTTTTTTTCATTTTTTTGAGTACATGAAATTGCACGTCTGGTCATAGTGTTAAATATTTCAACTTGACTCATATGATTTTGACCTTAATTTTTTATTTTAGCCTCGGTAATATGGTTATACTTAAATCTTACAAATTATCATCTTTATTCTTTTACCATCTTAGCACCTTTATGCATAGCCATGAATTGATGTTGAATATTTGGATAAATAATTTAATTAAAGTGTATTGTGTGAAGACGTATGGGGTGTTTATTTGTAGAATTTAGAGAGTATTTACTAACCATTTTTCAAAAAACAACATTTAAACGAGTTATTGTAACTACTTAAAAAAAATAAATGATTTTTATTATTAAAAATAACTCATATTTTCTAATCACTCATTTTTAATCCTTCCTTTCTAACTACTCAAAATAATTCTTTATTTTTAATTACTAATTTTTAATCATTCATTACAGACTACTCAAAATAATTCATTTTTAATCATTAATTTTTAATAATTATTTTTTAACTATTCAAACTAACTACTAATTTCAAATCCACATCCAAACAAACTATTGTGTTAAGACGTATGTGGTGTTTATTTGTTGAATTTAGAGAGTATTTACTAACCATTTTTCAAAAAACAACATTCAAACGAGTTATTATAACTACTTAAAAAAAACAAATGATTTTTATTATTAAAAATAACTCATATTTTCTAACCACTCATTTTTAATCCTTCCTTTCTAACTACTCAAAATAACTCTTTATTTTTAATTACTAATTTTTAATCATTCATTTCTAACTGCTCAAAATAATTCATTTTTAATCACTAATTTTTAATCATTATTTTTTAACTATTCAAACTAAATACTAATTTCAAATCCACATCCAAACAAACTATTGTCTTTAATTCTTCTACAAAAAATCACATTCAAATGAGTTTTTTGCATCAACTGTCAATTTCTAATTTCTCAAAATAACTCTTCAAACTAACTCCACAACATTCAAAATAACTAATTAAAATAACTTCTCAAATCACTTTTAAAAAAAGTCACTAAATTTTTAAACATGAAATTAAAAGGGGATTTTGCATGTATAACAAAAAAAGGTAAAATATTTCCATCTATAGCAGAAAATCAAAACTAATTCATTTGTAGCAGAAAATTTAAATTGAGTTCTATCACTGGTTGAATTCTATTAGTGATAGAATTCGATCAATAATAGACTCATTCTATCACTACTTGAATTTTCTATTAGTGATAGAACTCCAAATTGAGTTCTATCACTAATTAGTGATAGAAATTAATGTGCTATAAATGAATTATTTTAGAAATTGTGCTGCAAATATAATACAAGAACTAGAATGTACTGTTGATGGTAAATTCTCAAATTAAAATCTAAATTGTGCTAAATTATAAAAACCGAATATGGTAAACAAATTAAATTACTGAACACATGGTTTCTTTTTTAAATTGAAATTGAACTCATGGTATTAAAAAAAAAAAAAACGAAAGATAATTTTAAAATTCTGAAGGAAAATACTTTACAAGGCAACCGATTCACCTGGGATAGGATCCCAGCTTCGTGGATCCTTTCTCACACGTTTCTTGCAAGTTCCACTCAATCCAACGAAGACTTCAAATACGTAATTAAGAAAGTAAAATGGTCATATAATCATTTCTTAATATATATATATATATATATATATATATACACACACACATCATATTAAACGCATATAAAAGATTTTTCAACGATATGGGATTATGATTTGAATTGGTAAAATAATTTGCCGACTTGATCGGATAGATTTTAGTTTAGGCATGCATTTAGGACTCCATGTGTGTGTCGTAATCTATAAATATTTCTAATATATTATGATAGTGCAATCTATATACTTTTTTCTACGAGAATTTAACTTAATTGATTTTATCGAAAGGTTGGTGGCATGATGATTTTATTATTTGGTGATATTGACAGTAAATTCGATTATAATAACTGATATTTGGCTATCATTTATTTGAGAATAATATTATCATTTATTTAAGGGTAGTGATCTTCCTCTCCTAATTCATACTAAAAAAACTTAATAGATTTAATGTAAGAATTAATAATTAATTTGCTATTTGGATTGGGAGAAAAGAAAAGCAGAGGAGAATCAGAGGAAGAATCTGGACGATTTGAAATGAAAAATCCTTATTCGGGAAAGGGGTTGAGAGAAATAAGGTAAAGGAAACTTTGGTTAAGATAACTGCTGTTAAGAAATGGATGATAAATATATTTTTCTCATTTATTTTAATTTGTAGGATTATGATTAAAAAATAATAATTACTTTTTTAATCATAATCCTACCATTTAATTATTTAATTTTATAATTGTTTATACTTTCATCGAAAATAGTACTTTTGTGAGAAAAAAAAATGCATATTCCTTCTTTTTTTTTTCTTTTTTTTTTTTGCAATGTATGTTGTAATGGAAAAATATGACACTTTTTCTTCAATATATAATTGATAAAATATCATTATTCTAAATTTTCATAATTAATATCCAAAACAACATGGAGATTTCTAGCAAACAAGAAAGAATATTTAAAAGAGTGTTGGAAGGGTTTATTTTTTCTTAACCAATAAGGGGTTGTATGTACCCCTTTCCTCTCCTTACCCAACCGTGGAGCATCCAAAAAATTATGAGTTGGAATAATCAACCGGATTGAATTAAAAAAAAAAAAACCTCAATTATTTTTTTGAGTTCAACTATAAAAAAAAATCTCAACTAAATTAAAGTATACACATTTTTATTAAAATATTAGAAATTTAAATCTCCACTTCTATTAGAGATTAATTTATTTTTAAAAAAGTATAACCATAATTAACTGTAAATATTATTGTCAAATGGTTTTATAGTAAGTAATTCTTATTTAATTTGTTTATTCAAAATAGAAAACAAATAACTTGCATAATGTCCCCTATTTTCTTTAACTAATTATAAGTTGTTTATTTGCTTTTAAAAGATAATTAAATTTAATAAAGATATTTAATTAATTATAAATATGGTAGGAAATTAATCTTAAAAGATTTTTCCTAAACTCGTATCTTTTCCCTTCCAATTTCTAATGAGAACCAATTATAAATAGACCTCTTCACTCATCTAGAAGGACACAACTACATAAATCTCTTCATTTTTGTTTCAAACTTCCTGTAACGACCCGACTTTCTAAATGACTCTAATGGAGGCGTAGCTCATGCATGACTTGAGAAAATATTAAGATAGAAGAACATGACATGCATTCTCATTACGTGAAATAAAACAGATAGTTTCAAAAGCTGAAAACAGTTCTAAAATAAATTTGGGATCCCATGAAAAAGTCATAAAAACATAGAAATAACGAATAAGTCCAAACTAAAGCATGATAGGAGCTCAATTAATTGAATGAGATAAAATAACGCAGAAGATAATGACGTTGTGCCCATGATCATACAGCTCCACAGTCAGCCACCTCGATGTGCTCCCATAACTGAAAGATATAAGTGGTGAGTACATATATAAATATATATATACCCAGTAAGAAGTTCACTATGGGGGAAATCATGCAAGCACTAACAGGATTCGAATACTCGAGCTAAGAACAACATGCCAAATAAAAGTAGGGTCGACCCACTAGCCAACCACTACTAAGTCAACGATGCTCAAACCGCGACAACAGGGACATACATGAAAGCCAGCAAGTCATCTGACCTCTGTTAGGAAAAGACCACAAATTAGGGTAACACACAGATTTCCTAAGCCTTGGGTCGGGACACGTCCCATACCGTGTCCAGGGAGACATACATGAATGTCTCGGGTAGCCCGACCACTATCAAGGACCCGCCACGAGTGAGAGAAACACACAGAATCCCTAAACCTCGGGCAAGACAACGACACTCAGGTCGTGTCAGCAAGGGCATACACGAATGTCGTGCAAAACACCTGAACATATCAGGAAGGACCGCAAGTGAGGGAATCCACACAGGATCCCTAAACCTCGGGCTAGGGGTGTCATCTGCTAACCTCGAGCATGCGGGGACCGACTGTCTGCAGACAACATCTCGAAATGCATACAGGTTCACCTATAGACATCTCTCCGTACCATCATCTGTCTTAGTGGCCTTTTCCAGTGGGCATCGGGGTCAAGCAAGTCATGATTGCTCCCCTTCTCACGGATTGGGCCATCAGCATAGGTGTCGGCGGGTCATGACCGGATCCCATTCTCAAGTACCACAATGGAAAAGGCAAGTAAAAAGTAAGACATGGCATACGCGATTCATACGAGTGTCACAGAAGCAGAATAAAGCCAACCGAGGACACACGAGTCCCTAAACTATCACCAGATTCATAGTATGGCTCGTGGCCTAAAAATATCACTCTATAGTACTAAATGCAAGGCCTATAGTTATTTCGAGTCAACAACACACCATAATGTATAATCATAAACAGATAGCAACAGTAGAACTAGAACATGGTCAATCTCTAACATACCAAGCATAAACAGAACATTCATGACATAAACGATCAAGGCCAAAAACATGTATTTTATAGTGTTATAGTTCGAAATACCCTAGTCATGCCACTACTTGCTATGAAATTGCCACACCCAACTGATAATGAGATCCCTTACCTTCCCAACAACTCATTCGAACTCCAAAAATAAACTCCGCTAGATAAGGATGGTTCTCGGGTCACCTAAACATAAAAACCATGCCGAGAGTTTGTTAGGGATAAGCTAAACGAGCCACAAATAGGCTTAGAACCGTAGAAACGAGGGGAGGCTATTGTTTGGAAACACCTTGTCGGAGCACGGCGGTGCCGGCACCGGTGCATGGTCACAAAACAAAGTGGGTCATACCTCATTTGAAAAATCTGTCTCTAGATCACGGATCTGGTCTTAGATTTTCAAACGGGGCTTTCTAGCCTTGGGAACCTGCAAAAGAAGCTGTGGGTTTCAAACCTTAAACTCGTCGGAAACAATGGAAAAACTCACCAGAAAACCTTAGGGAAAACGAAAGAGATCAGCTAGATAAGGAAAATTACAACAAACGAGGAGAAAGAGGCAGTGAAACGACGTTATAGGTTGGTGCTCGGGGTTTGCTCGCGACGCCAAGAAAACTTCACGGCAACACGAAGGTGGTGAGCTGATCGGATCTCGTGCTGGGTCGGCTTGTAAGCGACGACGATGGTTCAGTGATCGGCGGCTAAGACTCATCGAAGGTGTGAATAGTCGTGAGGGAGATCAGACTTGCAGCCACGAACGAAGCCTGCGCCCGTGCGAAAGAGGTCGACGGCGATGCTGCTGCCCACCCTTGGCGATGGCACGACAGAGATTAGTCGACTAGGGCTCTGCAAGACGGACGGCTGAGATGGTTTGCATCGGCTATAGACATGTGTTCCAAAGGTTGGGAAAATAAAAAAAGCAAGGTGGAAGGGGATGAGGTTTTGGCGGCTGAAGGTTGTGTGGTGGAAAAGAAAACCTAAAAAGCTAAATACTTCAATTAAAAAAGCAACATTTCTTCTTTTAGCATGGAATAAAACCACACTACAAAACCCTAAAACACCTAACCCAAAATATACATGCAATTGAAATTCTCACGTAAACAAGCCAAACCAAGAGGAAACATTATAATAACATTAATAAGAAAAGGGAAATAATGCCAATAACAATATTAGTAAAAAAAAAAAAAAAAACAAGCTCTTATTCTGCCATCTCATATCTATGTCGTTATAGGGGGTTCTCGATGAACAAACACCACAATTTTAGAATCTCAGTAATAAGATGAATCTTACAAGTGGTGACTTGCCTAGCTTCAGACAAGATGCTACAACCTTCTTTTGCATGCCATCGTTGTCTTTTCCTTGGATTGGTTTAATTGATCAAATTGTTAGTCAAGGTAAGGAAAATTAACCCTCTTATATGTGGTTTGTGGAAAACTCATGGTTTATCATTGCTTAATATTTTTATTAGACTATCATGTGTGGTTGTTAAGTTAATTAATATTATTATTTTGATGTCTGTATTAGATTACCATGTGTTGTTCTTAAGTTGAGGTTTTATGAGATTGAACTTGGTTGTTTTATTAGTTAGTTAAGTTCTTGCGAGCTTCTAAGACGTTTTAAAGATGATTAAGAGAATTTTAGATATTATCGTAAAGAACTTACAATATAAAGGTTGGATTGAGGCGATAAATTGGAGGTTTGGTCGTTGATTATTATAGTTATTAATAATTAGTTCATTGTTGGAATTATTTAAGTTTGCCAAAGATTTTAAGGATTGAAATTGATGTTTGAGTATTTAAGTAACGATCATTGAAGATGTGCATTGAATTTTTTAGTATTTTTGTGTTGAAGTTAAAGGATAAGGAATCATAAAAAAATTATGAGGATTCACTACTACAATTACTAGAATAAATGGCAGGCTAAAAATTTAAGCATAAAAAAATACGGATGATTGATGGCGGTCAAGTTTTGGAAGCAGGCTTTTCCCAATTTGTTTTACATTTGGTGGCGGGCATTGCCCGCCATCTATATCTATTGGTGGCGAGCTGTTTAACTATTAGAGGCAGGTGTGGCCTGCCATCGAAACCTTCTTTTTTTATTATTTTTTCTCTTTTCTCTTTTCTCTTTCTCCTCATCTTTTTTTCGACTAAACCCTCCTCTCCTGCGCCCTCTTTCTTTTTTTTCCCTCATCTTCGACAAAACCTCACCGCCGCCGCTGCCGGTTCGTCCACAAACCTCTCCATTGCCGCTGCCGCTTGTTCGATCAAACCCTCTCCGCCACCAATTTCGTCTACAAATCCTCACAACTATCGCTAATTTTGGTTTTCATTTCTCCATATTCAGATCTCGTTGGGTTTTGAGGCATTTCTTCAAGTTTTGGCATTAATTTCTTGGTCCCTAACTTTTTAAAGTTCTTTTTAGCTCATTTCTTCACAAATGCATGTTGTAATCTTTCCATATATGTTTCAAATTTGTGCATTAATATTTTTTGTGATAAATGTTAGCCATTTTGTTTGTTTAGGCATGCTGTTGAACTACTATTAGTTTAGGAGTTTAAATTTGGGCATTTCTTCAAATTTGGTAATTTGGGCATGGTGTTGAACTAATTTGTTCATTTGGGCATGTGTTTCAAAAGTTACTTTAAGAAGTTTAAATTTGGGCATTTCTTCAAATTTGGTAATTGGGGAATGGTGTTGAACTACTTGGTTCATTTGGGCATTTGTTTCAAAAGTTACTTTAAGAAGTTTAAATTTGGGCATTTCTTCAACTTATTTAATTGATGTTGTAATCTTACCATATATTCACATTTTTGTTTCAAATTTGTGCATTTATAGATTTTGTGAAAATGGTAGTCATTTTCTGAACAAAGCTCACTTTTGTTTGCTTCATTTTGGCATTCTTTTCAAAGTTTCCTTGTATTAGGTAAAATTTGTATTACTAGCTTGATTCATGCATGGTTGATTTTACATATGTGTGAGACTTAACTTTGTAGGTTAAGTTTATCTAGTTGACTAGATTTCTAACATGACTATGGATAAGTCATGGATGTTTAAGGATTGGATGTCACCAGAATATAGTTTAGGAGTTGAGATATTTATAAACAATGCAATACAAAATTCGAAAGAGTCAAATGTCGTTTGTTGTCCATGTTTGAAATGTGTCAATGCCAAGTACCAAAATGTGAATGTAATAAGAGACCATTAATTTTGTAATGGTATAGATCAAAGTTATAACACATGGATTTGACATGGAAAATCAGTATTGAGGAAAAGAAGCATGAAAAGTGTTCCAATAGATGATGTTGTAGATTAAAATGTGGATGACCCGGATAACCCAATAGGGATGTTTGAGGCTGCACAAAATTATTTTAACGACAAATCCCCTATATTTGAGGAAGCATTAGAGAATGCCAAGAAACCATTATACCCTAATTGTAAAGATTTTACCAAGAGCACTGATTAAACTTTATAATTTGAAAGCAAAGTATGGATGGAGCGATAAAAGTTTCTCAGAGCTGTTAGAATTATTGAGCATTTTATTACCTAGTCCTAATAAAATTCCAATATCTTCCTATTATGCGAAAAAGATTTTAAGTACCTTAAGAATGAAGTATGAAAAGATCCATGCATGCAACAATGACTGTTATTTGTATCGAAAAGAACTTGTTGATGTAGAATTGTGTCCTATCTGTGGAACATCAAGACGCAAGGTTAAGAAGAATATGAAAGAATGAGTGAAAAATATTCCAGCAAAAGCCATGTGGTATTTTTCTCCTATTCCAAGATTTGAATGAATGTTTCGAAATAAAGAAACTACGAGATTATTGATGTAGCATGCTACGAACCTCCATGTCGATGGGTACATACGATATCCTTCCGACACACTCTCATGGAAAGAAATAGACGAAATGTGGCATGATTTTAGTTTAGAAACGAGGAACTTTCACCTAGCTTTATAAACTGATGGAGTCAATCCACACGATGACCAAAGTATTAGATATAGTTGTTGGTAGTTATGTTGGTGACTTACATTCTACTTCTATGGTTGTTCATGAAGCATAAATTCTTGATGTTAAATTAATTAATCTCAGAACCCAAACAACTTGGAAATGACATAGATGCCTATTTAGCTCTGTTAGTCGACGATCTGAAAATGTTATAGAACACGGACATTGAATGTTTTGATGCACATCGGCAACAACGATTCACCCTAAAAGCTATTTTGTTGTGGATGATTAATGATTTTCCAGCATATGGTAACCTGTGTGGGTGTACGACAAAATGTTATAAGTATGTCCAAATTGTGGAGAGAAAATATCATCAATTTTTTACCTTGTAGATAAAAGAATGTGTATCTCAGACATCGAAAATATCTACCAATCGAGCACACAAAAGACAAAAAAAAGTATTTAATGGAGAACAAGAATATGGAATACCCCCTGAACCGCTAAGTGGTGAAGAGATTCTTGCACAATTGAATAGTCTTCAATTTATGTATGGCAACGGACAACGATAAACAAAATCTTATTGGAAGACGAAATCGATCTTTTTCGAATTAGAGTATTGAAAATATTTTCATGTGCGACATTGTTTAGATGTCATGCACATTGAAGTACTGGAACCCTTCTTGATATTTCTGGAAAAATAAAATATGGACTAAAAAATCGTAAAGACTTGGCTAAATTAAGACCTGAGTTAGCCCCAATTAAAAAGGAAAAAAAAAAGACATTCTTGCCTCCAGCATGTTACACACTATTGAGACAAGAGAAGATAAGTGTGTGTAAAAGTTTATCTGAACTTAAAGTGCCTGAAGGTTATTCATCCAATATAAGCAAATTATTGTCGCTTACTGATTTGAAACTTTACGGGCTTAATTCGCATGACCATCACGTTTGATGCAACAATTGCTACCTATAGCGATTCGTGGTGTTTTTCCTAAACACGTTAGATATGCAATCATTCGTCTCTGTTTCTTCTTCAAAGCTATATGTAGTAAGTCAATCGATACATCTAAGTTGAAGGGATTGTAGGATGATGTAGTGATCACTTTATGCCTGTTAGATAAGTGTTTTCCACTAGCCTTTTCCCCAATCATGGTTCACCTTATGGTGCATCTTGTAAGAGAGATTAAATTTTGTGGACCAGTTTGTTTGAGATGGATGTATCTGTAATGGCCCAGTTTTCCCTTCCGGTTCTCCAAGTATGTTCTGATGTATTTTCAGTTGTTCGGTTGGGCCGTTAGGGTAGTTTGGACCTCTAGGGGCATTTTGGTAATTTTTCCTGCAGGGGTAGTCTCATAATTAACCAGGTTTTTGGGGCAGTTCTGTAATTTGCTAAGTTTAGGTTTTGCTTCGGTTTCAGGTTTCGAGGGTTGGAGTAGCTTTTCGAGAGGTTCGGAGCCTCTGTTGATTAAATGAGGAAAAAGAAGAAAAAATGGTGACTCCGCCAGGGCTCAAACCCTGTTGGTTTGAGTTTGGAAGGCTTATTTAAAAGAAGATAAAAAGGAGAAATTGTGTCTTCACTGGGACTTGAAGGCTGGTTGCCAAGGACACGTGGCAGGTGGAGAATGTTTTGTCGATTAAAAAGAGAAGGGTTACGTTCGTATCGTCTGTCTAGAGGCCAAAACACAAAAAAAAAGAAAACCACAGATCGCTTTGTTTTCTCTCCTTGCAATTTATTCTTTTCTCCTCTTCTCCCTCATGGATCTTCTTCCTTTCTTTCTCCCATTGCCACAAGCTCCACCTTGTTGCCGCAAATCACCTAGGCAGCAGCCCTAGCCGAGAAGCTTCAACTCCTTTTGCAACAGCACGAAGCTCCATCGCCGAAGCCTTATCCCTTACTGAGTTTGTCTGCAACTCCCCATCGCCGAGCAGCCCCTCGCGAATGCCAGCCCCTCGAGCCTCATCGCACACGCGAGGCCAGTGATCGCATTCTACCGCGATCTCGTCCGCTCCATGTGCACCTGTAGCTTCACTCTTCGCCGAGAGCGGCCCAGCTGTGCAGCGATCGCAGCCCCTCGCCAGCACGCTTCGCTTAGTCATACACGTCTTTGCTGCAGCAGCGCCATCGCTGAGTCCAATCCGCATGCCACGAGTGCCAGCCGTTCCGTTAGCACCTTGCCGCAACCTCGCACGTTCGCCCTCGCTAAAACGTTCCATGCTGCAGCACCACCGCGAGTAGCCTGTTGGCCCAGCACCTCACCGAGCCGTGCCGCGTAATCTTGCTCGCCATCTCTTTATCGCTGCCCAGTCGCACAGCCTTGCTGCCTTGCCGAGACCTGTTCTCCTCGGTTTAGGGTAATTTTTTTTCCCGAGCCCGTGTTGGTCATTTTAGTTTCGTACAGCTATTTTGAGTGGTGTTTAATTCGTGTACGTTATTATTATTAGGTTGTTGGATCTGCAGCTCAAGGAGCATTTTTACTTGTTGTGTATTTCTGATTGTTTCCAGGTAAGGATTCCTTGTCGGGGTTGTGTGGACCCTGCGGGACTTCTCTAATTGCTATCCTATTTATTTGCTTACTGTTATTGGCATGTTAGTGGATAGAAACTTGTTTGCTGAACTGTTCTACTTGCATGTTTGATTTCTGTTTCACATGTTAGTGCCATGCTAGGTTTATTCTTCCAGCATGTCTGATTCCTGTTTTAAGTTCGTAGTACCATGGTAGGATTATTTGTTGTTGAGCATGTTTGAATGATAGGAACAAGATTTGTAATCTTAGATAGAACTTGTTAGGTTGTCATCATCTAGAAGCTGAGAGTGGACCAACGTATGTGTCCCCACCGATCAGGCTGTGAGGATAGATTCCTTACCCCCGGCAGTCGGGTGTGGAGCAGCTACCACACTGGCATAAGCCTAGTCTGTAGCCTGCTAGAGGGGAACCCTGCCAACAGTGTAAGCCTGTCTTGGCCGGTTCTTAGCTTCAAGCATCGGTGGTATTCAGGCTGCTACAGTTGAGTGCCGAGGGCCTCGCACTACTGTAGATCAGTGACACCGCTTCCGAGTCTTTAGGCATGCGTACCTGGACTGGAGTAGTATGTCCCTAGGCCCCCACATTTACGCAATTTACAGTAGCATGCGGTGTGTGCGCACACGCGTTAGGTGCTAAGCGGAGAGCTCCCTCGGGCTAATGTTCATGAGTACACTCTTCCTTTTCGAGTTTAGAGCCGGACTTCGGGTACTCTCCTAGATCTCCCAAGACCAGTTTAGTGAGTTGGTCAGGACCAGCTGTTGAGCGGTCACTTAGTCAAGGGTATGAGACCGAGGATATCTATTTTGGTATCAACTTTTGAGTTGATCATTTGGCCGAGGGTAAGAGACCTTCGAGGATATCTGTTGGGATCAGTTTTTGAGTTGATCATTAGGCCGAAAGTAAGAGACTTCCGATGACTCAGGAGTTGTGTTGACAACTCATTTCAGGGATTCTGTGTTGGTAACTGTTTGCTTGTTTACTTGGATTGCTAGATGATGCGTTGTTTCGTACTATACCCCTATTGGGGATTCTTACCGAGTGCCTTTGTACTCACCCTTATTTTCTGTGGTTTTCCACCAGGTAACTTGGGACAATACCAGGACCACTAGAGGAGGTGCTGAATGATCATGGGAACTACCGGCGCCACTCTGCCTATTGTTTTTATGTTTTATTTTCTTGATTCAGCATGTAGTTGGACATATAGTTCATAGGAAACTTTTGCATATTGTATTTTGTATTATTTGAGATTGTCTGTTTAAATACTGGCTAGGAACTTACTTATTTTTAAATGGAATGTTTTTAATTTTTCAAGCACTTGACTTGTATACTTTATTTCTAAATGTGTTTTAAGCATGCATGCTGAGTAAGGACCAGGTTTAGGACCATTTTTGGGTCGGGTCCTTACATTAGAAGATGATACACAGTTGACACCTGGTCAGCGTGCTGCTGAACCCAAGGAAAAAGAGGACGAGGTAAATCTTCGCGTGAGCGAAGCTGGGAGGAACTAAAAAAAAAACTTGGAAGACAGCTTGGTCACTGCAGCACAAATTAGCAAAGAAAAGACAGAGGAACCTAAGCCACCCAAGCGAAAGCAATCGAAGCACGTTAAGACAGTTCCAAGGACGCCAGTTTTGAAAAAACAAATAACTGAAGAACAAGCCGCTGAAACTTTGCTACTGCGAACAAAACTGGACAAGGGAAAAGGTATTGTGAGAGCCGCGGATGAAGCTTGTCAAACTGAAAAGAAGCGAGACCTGATCAACAAGAACATCATCCAGTATCAGGCAAAGAAGTTCCTGTCCGAGCAAGGGTTTAAGCCAAGTCTCGAGGGCATGCCGACTCTAGTACTTAGACAAATTGAAACTAGAGGGTGGTTAGAAGTTTGCGTCCCAGAATTTGAAGCTAAAAGAGAGTGGGTGATCAAGTTTTACGCAAGTTTGCTCAATCGCTCTAGTTATCAAGCAACTGTGCAGGAGCGAACCATCAGCTGGACCCCTTCGGATTGGAAAGTCTGAGTAAGACGTGTTCTTGAAGAATCACTCAAGCGAAATGCTGGCGAAGTGTTTAGAGACAATAGGGGTTACCAGAGTGACATGGAAAGAAAGGCCGCAATCAGTTAAATTCTTAGCGGCTAACTTAAATGATGAAGCTCGCATCCGGGCCTCGTTTGTCAAGTCTTTGCTCTTGTCGACCACGCACGACTCAACAATGACGCAGCAGCAAACACTCCTAATTTATGCTATAATGGCTAGTATCACCATCAATGTGGGGCAAATCATAGCTAGTGAAATCAGTGCATGGACGGGGAAGCGGGCAAGTCACTTTTTCTTTATGGACTACATTTCTGCACTCTGCGCCTACCAAGGAGTTACTGGCAAGTTGAATGATACAGAGGTGCCAAGGCGGAAGCCATTGTGCCCCACTAAAAAATCTGCTACGTAGTCATCTCGAAAAATTAAAACCAATAAGCAAGGGGTAGCATCTGCGATCGACAACGATGAAGGAATTAAGTTGTTGAAGGCCTTAACCGCCAGGTTCGATGCTTATCTGGAGCATCGCCAAGAGCGAGATCGAGTCCTTCAACAATTTCTCAGTCAATATGAAGGGGCCCCAGTCTTGCCTGAAATTCCTGAGTCTGTGCTTCGGCAAAAAGATCCCTTCAATGAACCCCCATCAGTTCACGAATAATGGAAGCCCTCCGTTCTCTTTATTTCTCTTCGCTTAAATTTTTTGTATGAATGCATGCTTGCTTTTCGCTTATTTTAATTTCACTTTTGTAAGCTCGCATGTCAAAAAAATGGCTTAAATGTGAATACTATTATCTTTTGCTTCGGCGAACTTTTGTTATCTATCTCTTTGCAAAATCTCATTAACTTTCCTTCTATACAAGTCAATTTCATTTCTTTATAACGTAATATTATAACTCTTTGATGCTGGTGCGAAATCTTTTAGTTTGACGAAGCAAAGTTTTGTAAGAAGTAGAGGCCTTAGTTTTTGAAAATTCATTAAGTCTAGAAATTTAATTTCGCAGAATCATTTAGCTTGAGCGAACTCAATTAGATCTAATCTGAGCCTTAAAATTCTAGTAAACTTTAAGTTTGAGGGTGCTGAGTGTTTTCATTGGGACAATGAAAGGTCCAAGTTTGGGGGTGGAGTTCGCCGAAGCGAACTTATAAATATGCTCCCAAAAAGCCAAGCACATAAAGTTAAAAAATGCTTTAGGAGTGATTCAGCGTAGAAAAATTAATTGGATAGTTGCCATTTCGCTGAAGTAATAGGTGAGATATTGCAAACCTAAACCTAGGGTTGGATAAAAACATGAAAATTTTCTAAATTTTCCCAATTATTCGCGAGAGCGAAGTGAATCAAAGGGCTAGTAGCCCAAGTAATGAGAGTATCTCTCCGTTGTCGTTTGCTCTAACATTACGTATCTATCATTAATATCAAACATTCGATGAAAATTAAGCAAGCAATAGTAGGAAACGTAAGTGAGGGATCTCCAGCGAACTGTAAAATGAGAGAATTCACTTCGACAAAAGACGAGAAGTACCAAAGTTAAAAGGAGCAAAAGAGCTTAAAGCAAAAAGTTAAATCCAGTTGACTAAAGAAGGCTAAGAGAACCAAAGAATTGAAGGTCTAAGCAAAAAGGATTTTTTTAGAACAAATGGCTAAAACGAATTATAAAATATAGTTTTCTGAAAACCTAAAGCTTCACCAAGCATGGTCCAGTTATAGAAGAACTTTTACTTAGACATATATTTGGATTCTCAGATTGATGTGTCGATTAGCTCTAGAGAAGTAAGAAATAATGTTCGCCAAGCGAAGAAAAAATAGGAAAAAGCAAATTCCCTCCATTAGAAATTGAGCTATTACTCGAGAAGAGCAATAGTGTAGGTTTGGGGTTGTGATAACTCTCAAGAATTGAGAGTTAAAGTAGCTAAAAAGAATATATTTTCATAAGAATTTTCTAATTTCTAATTAAATTAATATTGAATTTCGCCCCATCATACAAATTATTATGCTTAAGCGAAACAGCCTATAGTTTTCTGAGTAGGATGCATTTTAGAGGTTCGTTGTAGTGAAACATGCGTGACTGTGTGCAAATTTATAAGTGTTAAAAAGAATTGATACATTCTAGTTTGTCTACAGCATTCTTGATGAGCGAAGCGAAACTCACACATGAAGGAAGCTCGATCAAGCGAAAGTCAGCCCAGCAAACGTGCCTTGAAAGTATCCCATAATGTAGCAGAGAGGAAGAATTGCCCGCAATTTTGCTTAGGCGAAATTGATTCTAGCCAAAGAACATGCTTGAGAAGTTAGCGAAATCGAGGATGCTCTGATAGCCGACAATACGGATTGTGGAGAAGAAATGTCAGACCACCGCAGCTTTCGGCTGAGCGGCGATCATGGAGCAGGCTTTAGACAGTGTCAGGATTGTGGAGTAGAACCTTGTCGCTTGGAGCTGGTGTATAAATAGCTACTCTTCTCCTTCATTTAAAAGGGTCACCCATTTTTGGGTCCTCGCCCACTGGGGTTATCTGTCATAGCTTTCAATTTTCGATCAAATTTCCTTCGTTTAGCTGTAGCTAAGTTGTTTTTCTCATTTCTAGTTGTTTATTAGTGTAGCTCTAGCACAATCGTAGTTAGCCGGAGTTACAGAGATTTCGTCGGAGCCAAGTCAGAATTGCTGTCTTTACGATTCCGACTAGGCTTCTTCTTATCTTTGTTTCCCCTTTTATTGCTTTCGTTATTTTTTCCTTAGCATTAGTTTGTAGCAACGTTGTTATTTGATATTTAAATGAAGATTAATTATCATTATGAGTAACTAAGTTTGTCATTGGAAGGAAGTAGGCAAGTAGGAGAAGTTCGCCTAATTGAAGTTGTAGCAAGATGTCAACTATTATGCATGCTACATTAACTCAAAATACATTTTGTCTGATCCACTGTATGTATGCCTTTATTTTGCTTCGAGAGAATAGAAATAGAGCGAACCTGCATGTATAACAATATGTCTGTTAAGCTTTGCTTGCTAATTGAAGAACACTTAGAGATAAGGTTAGCCTAGTGTTGTTGCGTGATTTTAGCGTTGTTTGAGTTCGAGAGAATCAAACTAGAAGCTCGAGAGAGCCCACTTCTAGGAACTCGAGAGAGCCAAGGAGAAGCCTGCAGTAGTTCGCTTAGAACTGCCCCCGACTTTTGAATTAAAGCCACTCCTAGAACATCTAAAGTATTGGTCGGCAATTTCCTGATACGAATACAACTAAATAATAATGATTTCTAATCTTAACCCAATTGATGTCTAGAATTAATTTTATTAACTTAAGAGTTATGCGAAAATATAAAAGAATAGAATTGGTGATTTGTTGGGTTTTTTTTTAAAGTTCTAAGATAAAAAATGCAATTGAGCATAGGTAAAAATGTGGATGCAGAAAATGCTAAGTATGCATTAGTGGCAATTAGATTTCATGCTTCTCTGTTCTAATAAGTACTTCCACGCTTATTGATTTATGTCTAACCCAGCTTCCACTGCGGTTATTCATACTTAGCTTTGGGCAACGCATGTGATAGTAGGGTTATTCCTATCTCCTTTAACAATGCGAGAGACCTCGCATTAAACCTATCATAGCATAGTGGATCACCCAACCGTTCCCTATTCCGAGTTCGATGAAGGCTTCCACGCATGGGTAGCTAATCGACGCATACATAGAATAGAATTGCAGCAGTGTAAAATCTGACAACCTACAATCTTAACATGCACTCTACATACAGATTCCTACCAAAGCTCCTACTTAAAATAACATAGAAATGAACAACAAATGATAATGGAAATTCATATATCACATTACTAAAAGTCGTTTATAGTTTTATGATCTGTTTTATGATCCACTCCTAATTATAAAAGAAATAAAAGTTGGAAATGGTATAGTTGTGAAGATGTGCAGACTCCTTGTCATCAGCTCCTACGAACATCACCAGTTGCCTTTCGATGTGGATCATCTTCTGGCCAACTGACCAGCCTCCCCATTGTGGCTTCCTTCCTTCAATATATAAAGATGATTTGCTTGGCTAGCAAGTTTGGGTGAGCTGGAATATCTTCATAAATACATGAATCTCTTGATTATCGCTTGGATTTCTTGATTAGGATGACTTTATTACTTGATTGATTTCTCCATTCTTTTCTTGTCGGTGTGATTCTTCGAACGCGACTGCCTTGTAAATGAGTCATGTTGCCTTTGCTTTTCATCGTTCACATTTAGTTCACCCTTCGAGCATAAGAATCTTGCATTTCCTATGTTGTAAAGCAATTTTAGAACAGATTATTCAATATTTATGCTTTAACAGCAAAGCTGTGCTTCTTTTGCTGATTAATGGATGCGTGCAACTTCTATAAGTTTTTATTCGCAAATTACTCATTATAACTCAACTATTTCCCTTGAATCTTAGAAAAATGCATAATAAAGTAGACGAAAATATGCTCTATTTGAGAGCGATCAAGAATGCTTACCTCAGAACTAATTGAACATTTCCTATTGTGATATCATCGCAACTAAACCCACCGCACGAGAAATTGCTATTAGATTTGTTGAAACAGCACATAAAGGCTATTGGATGTACACTCACCGACATAGAAGGTATCAGTCTTACATTTTGTATGCATAAGATTATCTTAGAGGAAGATGCCAGAAGATCGGTAGAACATCAAGAAGATTAAACCCTACTATGAAAGAAGTAGTCAAAAGGAAATCATCAAATGGTTTGATGCGGGGTAATCTATCCAATTTTGGATAGTCAATGGGTTAGTTTAGTGCAATGCATGCCAAATAAATGAGGCACGACCGTCGTCTGAAATGAGAAAAATGAATTAATCTCGATGAGGATTGTAACAAGATGGCGAGTCTGCATGGACTATCGCAAGCTTAACAAAGCGACTTAAAAGGACCATTTCCCATTGCCATTGATCGATCAAATGTTGGACTGCATTGCAGTTCATGAGTACTATTGCTTCTTGGATGGGCATTCTAGTTTTAACCAAACCACTATCCATCCTAAGGACCAAGAGAAGACTACCTTCACTTGTCCTTACAGGATATTCGCATTCAGGCGTATGCCATTAACTTCAATTATGAAGGTCGATCTATTCAACTTCTGGGGAATCAATTTCATAGGACTTGACTGGCGTTCCGGGTGCTAATATAAATGTACAATAATTAACTCAGAGCATAACCTATTGCTAAGTGTGGCTCGAAATCGCTTACTCGCAAGTATACGGGGTCAGAATGCAGCAAGTGATAAGTATTTATATTTTATCGTTCTCTACAGGGATTGATGTCTATAACTAGTTCTATTGATGTGAGAGTTATGCAAATAAAGTAAAGAATGGGGTTGAAGTTGTTATGTGTTTTGATTATGCATTCTAAAAGTGATTAAACATGGATGCTAACAATAAGTAAACGTGAATGCAATGAGTAGTGATAAGAAAACAGATATAAAAGATGTTAAGGGCGTGGGACTAGTATCAAGTTTCATGCTTCCCTATCCTAATAAGTACTTTCGCACTTAATGATTATGGTAGACCCAGCTTCCGCTGCGATCTCCATACTAACTCAGGGCGACGCAAGCGTTAGTAAGGTTATTCCTAACACTTCGAATGGTAAAAAGCTTTTCACCTAATCCTAACGTAGCATACTGGATCATCCTACAGTTCCTTCTTCCGAACTCACTACAAGCTACATGCATGGGTAGCTAATCAACGCATGTATACTAAACAAAAATACAGTAGTGTAAAACATAATAACCTACACTCTTAACATGCTTCTACAAATGAATCCTCACTGAAAACTCCTACGACACAGCATAGCAATAAACACAAGTAGAAAGACAAAATCAGCCAATTTTATTACTACTACTAAATGTTCACAGCTTTAACTACTCCTAAGAAAAACAATAAAAGTTGGAATTGGTGTGGTTGTAAAGTGTGTAGTCCTCTTGTCATCGGCTCCCATGAACACCACCAGATGCTTTTCCTTGAGATTCGTTTTTGGCCAACCGACCATCTCACCAAACCTTGGCTTCCTTCTTGCTATTTATAGATGATGACTCTCAAATAGAGTAAGAATTAGTTATCAATTAAGATTTAATGCGAAAGAGGTTAAAATAAATAGGAAAAGATGTAATATGCTAATGCTTATGCATTAGGGGAATAAATTGGGAGATGTAAATTATAGAGCTTAAAATGAATGAATTAGCACACTTAACACGTACTTAGGAAGGCTTATACTGACAAACTATTTTGTAGGAATTGGCACTTGCGGAGTAATGTAGAGTTGAAATTTGAGATGCGCGAACTCGAGCAATTATGCTCAAGATTTTCCAACACACTTCAAACAAATAAGGAAAGAATCAATTGGGAGCAAGAAGTTCACTAACCAGACAATTACAAGACAGATTGCTGAAATCAAGAGATTCTTGCCTTAGACAAATAAAAACTCAATGGGCAAGTTTATACAAGGAAAGATGTCACTTTGATTGATTTTTGCCTATTCTGTAATATTTTGAGAGTTGACGAAGGAGCCTATAAAAGGCGATCTCTGTAATAGGATTAGAGAGAGAGGTTGGAGAAACGAGAATAGAGATTTTTATTATTTTGTTATTTCATTCAATAATACTATTTTAGCATGTTTTCTATGTCGTTATCAGTGCTCTTTGTTTGTATGATGAACCAATTTTCTTGAGGCAACGCTAGAAAAAAGTGGAATTGTTTGTAGCATGTGTTAAGAAGGAATATGAAAGGTGTAATTGATGCATGTTATTTAGGAGCTTAATCTTAACAGTAAGTGTCGACCAGCCATCTACACACACTAATAGGTTGTAAATCAGAAGAGGAAATAACCTAAGTCTATTTGCATGTTTAGTAGGTTAAAATTAAGTCTTTAATTCTTTAAATCAGAGTTTAGGAATAAAGGAATAGGTACTGCATACGTAGCGCCGGTTAAGCATTACATCAAGTTGTGGCGGAAGTCGGACTTGATGCGAACGGAAGCGAAAGCAGAAGTTTGTAAGGCGTAGTATGTCAGTTATCCCTTACCGCATGTTTCTTTGCAACACATTGCTATCGCTTTCCATGAGTATCTTAGCTAAGCCTTATCTTTCTCAATCTATTTTACTATTGTTTATCTTTTATATTACCATTCAACCCAAATATCACATCATCTTGCATTTACTTATTGTTCAATTCTAAACATTTTCCTTGGATAAATCACAGTCCCTATGGAGATCGATAATTTACATATACTTACTGCAAATCGTGTATACTTGCGCGAGTGTGTAAACATTGCACACGAGGCATCTCAGTACCAGCTCAAGTTTCTGGTGCCGTTGTCGGGGACTGTGTCAATTTATTTTTAAGTCAAGATTGTTTAGAGTATATAAAAAAAATATATAAATATATTTTATTTGTCTTTGCTACAATATCTTAGTGGGTACTGTGCATAACACAAATCCTTTGTTTGATCCAGAACCTGAGCGAAATCTTCATAGGAGACTTCGTGCACAGAGAAGAAGAAATCAAAGAAAGATGAACCCAGTAGCTCAAAATCACCCAGGAGTGATCGATGCACCAACAGTTGCAGCAAGTGCAGAAGTGGGAGCAAATGCAAATAACAATGTTAATCTACCCCCAGCCCAGGGAGTAGATGAAAGGGACAGAGCCACGTGGACGCCGACAGGGTTATTCAATCATGTAGCATATCCCGGTATGGTTAGACCTAATGGTGAAGGTAGGTGCCCTGTTCTGCTAATAACATGTATAACATGCTTAAAGTAAATGAGGCTTTTGGTGGGTTGCCTACGAAAGATCCGCATCAACATTTACGAACCTTCCTAGCCATTAGCAATGCTAACTAGGAAGTTGGTATCTCCTTAGAAGATACTCAATTATTTCTATTCTCGTATTCGTTAAAAGACAAAGCCAGGCATTGGATAAATACTCTACCATGTGATTACACTTGGGCGCAAGTGGTTGAAAGTTTTTTTATCTAAATATTTCTCTAATTAGAGAAGTATGACTTCTAGGCTTGAGATCACTAGTTTTAGACAAGAGGACGATGAAACCATAGGAGGTGCATGGGAATGGTACAAAGAGCTTATAGCGAAGTGTCCGTACCATGGGCTTTTTATACCCTTCAAATATAGTACTTTTATAATGGGTTGTCTGATCAAGACAAAGCTATCCTCAACGCAACTACAACAGGATGTTTAATGGAGAAAACGTACAATGAAGCTCATAAGATTATTGAAATAACTGTGAAAACTACGAGGCCTAAGCTGAGTCAAATATGAAACCAAGATAAAACCCTGGTAAATTTAAGCTAAGTGCGATAGCAGCTATGCAAGCACAGCTTGCTGCTCTTACCAACTTCATAAAGAATACGCAAATGATTGCGCCACGGAAGGCTCAGATCGCATCGGTCGTTGAGCAATCAACTCCCGCGTTCTGTATACTCTGTGGAGATGATCATACATCTGATCTTTGTAGCCCTAGAGTCAGTCAAGAACATCAGAAATGTGCATTCACGACCTCAGAACAACCCTTATTCAAACACGTACAATGCTGGATGGAGGCAACACCCAAATTTCTCATGGGAAGGCAATGCTAACCAATCTGGGTAGCAACGCATGTCGTAGAAATCTGGATTTCGAAACCACCAACAGTAAGTGCATCAAACAGATCTATCGCTGAAAAGAGTACATGGTGAAGAACAATGCAATGATGATGGATCATCAAACCTTCTAAAGGCGCAACAAGCAAATTTTTTACCATTGTAACTGCAACTAAGCCAGATCGCTGTAGACTTAAAGAACAGACCGCTAGGATAACTACCATTGGATACGGAAGGCTCTAGACGGAATGGCAAGGAGCAAGTTAATGAGATTGAATTGAGGAGTGAGAAACCTTTGAAGGACAGCGAGGAGATTTAGAAATATCAAGGAACCTTGCCCACCCCAGAACCATCAATGGAGAAACAACCAGCAAAGAGGACAGACGAAGAACCGATGAAAACAAGTAATGCCATGAACGCGACCAAACCACTGCCTATTTACCAGCCACCTCCGTCGCTATATCCACAAAGGCTCAGAAGAAGGAGAAATGAATCACAATTCGAGAAGTTCACTGACATCTTGAAGCAACTGCACATTAACATTCCTTTAGTTGACACATTGAGACAAATGCCCAACTACATGAAATTCCTTAAGGACACAATTAGTGAAAAATGTAAATTCGGGGAATTTAAGGTAGTGGCATAAACGAGGAATGCAGTGCGATTGTCCAGAATAAAATCCCTATGAAAGAAGTCAATCCTGGCCAATTCACTATTCTAGTTAAGATTGGTAACCACGACATTGGGCGCGCACTCTGCATCAACCTTATGCCTCCATCAATCTACAAAAAGTTTGGGATAAGTGCGGCTAGACCAACGACTGTCACAATTCAACTTACCGACAGGTCAATCACTCATCCTGTTGGAAAAATTGAAGACTTGTTTAAGTTGATAAGTTCATCTTTCCAGTGGATTTCATCATTCTTGATTACGAAGCCGATTTTGAAGTTCCAATCATCTTAGAAAGACCCTTTTTTAGAACATGACGAACACTAGTAGATGTGTACGAAGGCACGATTACATTGCAAATGAACAATTAGCATATCCAGTTCAACATATTCGACTCAATGAAGCAGACTGATATGGAAGGAAATTGTAATGTTAACCAGATGGAAGTGATGCTGGACGAAGCAGTCAAAAGCGAGCAAAAGGAAAGGATGTTGAGCATTGACGATCACACTAGGAAGAAGAGGAAATGTAAAGCGATACATGGGAGGATTCAGTGTTCGAAGAAGTACATTATTACGAGGTGCTGGATGTTGCAACAAGAGACAACTCCCCTCAACGCCCCTCAATTGAAGAACCTCCAATGTTAGAGCTAAAACCTTTCCCGTCACATTTGAAGTACGCTTATCTGAGAGAAAAAGAGACTTTACCAATCGTTATATCATCTCAACTGACATAAGAGCACGAGTAACTTCTTTTGGAGTTACTTAAGCAACACACAAAGGTGATTGGATGGACCTTGGCGGACATAACAAGCATTAGTCCCACATTTTGTATGCACAAAATCATTCTAGAGGAAGATGCCGAAATTTCAGTGGAACATCAGAGACGATTGTACCTCACTACGAAGGAAGTAGTAAAAAAGGAAATCATAAAATGGTTAGATGTAAGGGTAATCTACCCTATATCAAATAGCCAATGGGTGAGTCCTATTCATTGTGTGCCAGAGAAAGGAGGCAACACCATCATACGTAACGAAAAGAACGAGTTAATTCCAACAAGAAAGTGACGAGATGGCGAGTGTGCATGGATTATAGGAAGTTGAACAAAGCAACCAAGAAGGGCCACTTTCCATTGCCTTACATAGATCAAATGCTGGACCGTATTGCAGGAAAGGACTATTACTATTTTCTGGAAGGATATTCAGGGTACAACCAGATTACCATTGACCCTAAGGATCAGGAGAAAACCACTTTCACTTCCCCCATGGAATATTCGCGTTCAGAAGAATGCCTTTCAGGCTCTGTAATGCCCCAGCAACATTTTAAAGGTGCATGATGTCAACTTTTTTTTATATACTTGAAGATATCATGGAAGTTTTATGGATGTCTTCACGGTGTTTAGGGACAGTTGTTTCAATTGCTTAGCAAATTTAGAGAAAGTGTTGACACACTGTGAAGAAACGCATCTTGTGCTTAACTGGGAGAAATGCCATTTCATGGTCAGAGAAGGAATTGTCTTAGGACATAAAATTTCGAAAACTGGAATAGAGGTTGATCAAGCAAAGATTGAAGCTATAGAAAAGTTGTAACCTCCAAAAAACGTGAAAGGAGTGTGTAGTTTCTTAGGCCACGCCGGCTTCTACAGATGATTCATTAAGGATTTTTCAAAAATCGCGAAGCCAATGTGCGAGTTGCTAGAAGCTGAAAGACCCTTCAATTTTGACCAGCGCAACCTGCACGCATTTGAACAGCTAAAGAAGGCTCTAACTAGGGGTGCAAGCGGCTCGGTTTGGCTCGGTTACTGTGCAAAATCGAACCCGAACTGCCCAAAAAAGTGAAGAAGCCATAGAACTGAACCCGAAAAAATATTTAGGCTAACCGAACCGGCTGAACCGCTTAAAACGACAGTTTTGTCGGTTCGATTCTCGGCTACCCGAAGTACAATATACAAAAGGAGGAGGACTGCTATGTTAATAAAAAAGAGAAAAAAAAAAAGAGAAGAGGTGTCGCAGACAATTAGAGAAAAATTGTGCTGCCCAATAAAATTTTACATCATTCTTATCTCTTTAATAGATAAAAAATATATTAAAATGCATTTAATTTTCTATATTGGTGAGCCAAAGCAAAAAATACAAATGTCATATCATTAAGACTGACTTGATGGCTAAGTTAAATATAAATTTATTTATATTTTTCTTTTAATATTTTTTTATAATTGACCATGTAATCATATGTTTGTTTGTTTTTTTTTTTTTTGTTAAATATAACTTTTTTTTAATATACTGTCATTTTCATGCATTAATGGGAAATATTTAAGAAAATATATTGAAAGTAAACCCAATAATGTATTTTATCAACAAATCATAATTTTTAACCTTTAATTTAACTACAAAATTTTCAAATTAATGTTTAGTAAATAATAAAAAGAAATAATAAGTTTGTAGTAAAATTTAAAATTACAATATAAATTGCACTTTTAATAAAATGAATAATCAGCAATCTCCTTAACTACTTTTTGAAGTCTAGCACCCTCCTGCTTTACTTGTTCTTCATTAGTTTGCTCCTTTCTCCAAGCAGGATTTTAATGCTACAAAAAAAATATTTACATATATCATATATGTTTAAAGATCAACAAAAATAAATATAAATATATAACATATGTGTTTGAAAGATCAACATAAATTAATATAAATATATAACATTTGTGTTTGAAGATCAACATAATTAAATTAATATAGTTTTGAAGTTAAGCTCAAAAAATAAATTTGTTCTAAACCTTTTTCATCATTTGAAACTTCTTCCATATGGGTTTGAAGATCAACAGCTATAACATTAGAACATAGCCAATTTTGAACACAAATAAGTGCTTCAACTGTGGATGGAGACAAATTATGGCGATAAGGATCAATCACTCTACCACCAGTACTAAATGCAGACTCAGAAGCAACTGTAGACACTGGAATTGCCAAGATATCTCGTGCAACCTTACTAAGAACCTTGTATCGAGAAGAGTTGACTTTCCACCACTCTAAGATGTCAAAATTCTCATCATCTTTTACACATCGTTCCAATAGATAAATATCAATCTCAGTATCCACATCAAAATCATCTTCATCGTCTTCCATATCAGTATGTTGGAAGCGAAAGAGATTACTTGTATTACCCATAAAATTAGTAGATTGAGTCATTCGACTCTTGAACACAGAAGATGATGAACTTGAACTAAAAGCATTCTTAGATTCTAACAAATTATACTCATTAAATAATCGTCTCAACACTTCTTCAACTTTTTTTCCAATTTCCTTTGCTATAGTAGCCTCAAATAATTGATTGAAACAATAAATAAGAAATTTCATCTTGTGGCAAGGATCAAGAACAAATGCAACCTACAATAAGTAATTCGCTTTTTCACTATTCCCCCAGTACTTATCATATTTCAACTTGATTTTAGTTGCAACATCAGCAATAATTGAAGCATCACTACCAGTACTATTACCTTGTGAAAATTTTCGTATACAATTCTGAATAGTTGCAATTTGATCGAAGACCATATTTGAAGTAATATAAAGAGAACCTGAAATTCTCTTAGTTACCTCATAAAATACAGATAAGAATTTTGTAAATATTCGAGCCACCTCCCAATCTGCAATATTTGGGTTTTGATTTTGCTCTTTCATTTTCAAGTATGTAGAGTCGTAATAATCTAATCTATCAAATGCCTTCTCAAAGTTTTCAACTGCCTCAAGCATCAAATATGTAGAGTTCCACCTGGTTGGAACATCAAGACATAAAAGATTATTGCTAGATATATTCTCCTCTTCAATACACTTTTTAAATTTTGAAAAGCGAGAAAGAGATGATCTAACAAATCTTACAACATTTCGTATTCGAGTCACTGAATCATGCACATCTTTCAAGCCATCACTCACAATCAAATTAAGAATGTGCGCACAACACCTAACATGTAAAAACTCACCATCTAACACCAATCCATGCTTAATACGCCTAACTAGATAAGCAATAGCAGTATCATTGGACGTAGCATTATCAACAGTTAATGCTAATATCTTTTCAATTCCCCACTGTTTAAAACATTGTTCAACTTCTCTACCTATGGTCTCCCCTTCTATGATCATCTATTTGAGAGAAATTGATGATCCTCTTTGTAATTTCCAACTATTATCAATAAAATGTGAGTCAAGACCATGTAGTTAATATTTTGACCAGATGTCCAAGTATCGGTTGTGAGTTATACCCTTGTTCTACAAAAAATTCTTTCAAATCCTTTTTTTTTTAGTGGCTACATAGCTAGAATATCATTAGCTATTGTTGTTCTAGAAGGGAGAATAAACTTAGGTTCCAATAAACTTATGGTCTCTTCCACGAACCTCTTAAATCCTTCACTCTCAACAAACCTAAAGGGCAACTCATCTAGTATGATCATTTCAACAAGAAGTCTCCTAGCATTTTCTAGGGTAAAAACTGCACATCTAAGTGAGGCATTTGTTGTATTATCCACACATGTGCCATCATTATTTTTTAATATCAATTTTTGTTGACCATCATCTTTTGTGTTTGCCAAAGGACTTTTTTTGCAATAACTCTCAATATGCAATCTCATTGTCCTCGTTCCATTTCTCTTGGTATGACATACATATATAGTGCCACAATAATTACATTTGGCTTGAGGTTTATCATCACTACAATCAGGTAATTTAGTAAAGTGATTCCATATCATAGATGTTTTTCTTCTCTTTCTTTTGTCCTTTGGCGGTGGTGGTGGTGGTGGAATTTCTGCAAGTTCGTCCATATCGTCATTCTCTTCACAATCAAGTCCACGTTTATTTTTCGATGAATTGGTCATGGTTTGATAATTAATAACTTAATATAATATCACTACACCTACACATGAAAAAAAAAGTATATATAAGTAAATATTTATTTAATTAAATTAGATAAACATACTTTAAGATCTAGATAATTAAATACTAAAATAAATAAATTTTTAATAATATTATATTTAACTTACATTACGTGAAAAAATTAAAAAGCATAACAGTATTATTTCAAGAAAAAAAAGTATAATGTAATATCAAACAAAATATTAATAAGCTCCATACTCAAACAAAATTGAGTTTAATAAAATATATGAAATAATTATTATTTTTCTTTCAAAAGAAATAAGGAAGGGTCATCTATCCAAGGTACACCTCATTATTACATATCTTACACCTTCCTAGGCTAGTACACCTACATCTAATTAATATTATATGTATGTATATATTGTATTGTCTTGTCACTTTAAGTGTATAAAAAAAATTAACTAGTTTATTATTTTATTTCTTCTATTTGATCACATTCTTTCTATTCCACAGAGGAGTTTTCTCAAACAAAAAAAGTTCAAGACAAACAAGAATGTTTACCTTTGAATTGTTCTTCCTTGCAAACCTACAACAGAGTGATTTAAAAACGGTGGGTGTTCATCTCTTTTGTTTTTCTTCAAATGAAAATATTTCTTTTTTTTTTTAGAGCTAGGGCTTTTTGTTTATCTCTATTTTCTTATATATGTGCCAATACCTAATACTATACTATCATTCACACTCTGTCTTAACTTCAAAATCCAAAAAAATCTTTTCCAATTTTGATTTTTTTTGCCTTTGCCATTGTTTGAATCTCGAATAGTTGAATATACTCATAAATTTATGGTAATATCAAATTTGGCATTTATTTTTGTAAAACTATTTTTTAAATTAGAAAAATAAACGGTTTAAGTGGTCGGTTCGGTCTACACATGGTATATTGGCCTGTAAACCGAACCTGACTGCCAAATCTCAGTTTCATACATATTCGAACCGCAACCGACCGGTTCAGCCGAACCGAAACAGAACCATAATCTATTCCAGTTTGGTTTTCATTTTTTAATCGGGTTTTCGGTTTTTCTTGCATCCCTAGCTCTAACTACTGCTCCATTTATGATATCCCCTAACTAGAAGAAACCTTTTGAGCTCATGTGCAACGCTAGCGACTATGCGATAGGAGCTATCCTTGGACAAAAGGGAGAGAAACTGACCCATCCTATCTACTATGCCATTAGAACCTTGAATGACGCGCAACTCAATTATACAAAAACAAAGAATGAGCTTCTAGCTGTGATCTATGCGTTAGAAAATTTCACTCTTATCTGGTAGGCTCAAAAGTGATTTTTTTCACTGATCATTCGGCAATAAAGTATCTTAAGAGTAAAGCAAATGCCAAGCCAAGATTGATCAGATGGATCTTGCTCCTGCAAGAATTCGACATTGAGATCAAAGATAAAAAAGGCTGCGAGAACATCGTAGCAGATCATCTATCTAGACTGAAAGGTAGACGAGTCAATACAACAATGGTCAATATATCTGAGAAATTTCCCGACGAGCAGCTATTTGTAATCAAGCTTATCGAGAAGAAAACTGCCCCTTGGTTCAAAGACATTGCCAATTATCTAGCAAGCCATGTTATCCCAACAGATTTAAACATGCAACAAGTTAAACCATCTCTTCTCGAGAAACAAGTGGGCTATTTCTTTGCAAAATTGTGCTCAATTTCATATGATTGAATAGTTGACCCAGCTCCTTGTTGTTTGAAGAAGCTCTCCACTTCAATTGGAGTACTCCACACTATTGGATTACTTTTTTTTTATTCCACCAGTTGTAGATGGAAGGTTGCTACCTTACAACGTTCTTTCACGAATCTCGTTTTTACTTCTGGGATGAACCATTTTTATACAGGCAATGTACTGATGGGATGATACACCAATGCGTAGAGGAAAATGAGATGAATGCAATATTGGAATCATGCCACGCATCACTTTATGGAGGACATTTTGGAGGAATGCACATTGAAGAAAATTTTTTTCAATCTGGTTATTTTTGGCCCGGCATATTCAAAGCATGCGATAAATGCCAAAGGAAGGGAAACATAGGAAAAAGGGATGAAATGCCATTGACTTTGATTCTAGAAGTCAAATTATTAGATGTCTGGGGAATCAATTTCATGGGACCATTTCTCCTTTCACAAGGAAATTTATATATCCTGGTCGTGGTTGACTACGTGTCAAAATGGGTAGAAATGGTTGCCACACCTTTTAACGATGCTAAGAAAATTATAAAATTTCTTCAGAGGCATATTTTTACAAGGTTTGGTACCCCACGTGCCTTGATAAGTGATGAGGGAATACATTTCATAAACAAGGCGATGTCTCAAGCTACAAAAGTACAACATCAAGCATCACATTACGACTCTTTATCACCCGTAGACCAATGGCCAAGCTGAGATATCTAATCGAGAGATCAAAAGCATCCTAGAGAAGGTTGTTGGACCTAACAGAAAGGACTGGTCTTTGCGATTGGATGATTCTCTTTGGGCTTATCATACTGCCTTTAAAACGTCGCTGAATATGTCTCCTTACAAGATTGTATATGGGAAAGCTTGCCATCTATCAATTGAATTAGAACACAAGGATTTCTGGGCAATTAAAAAGTTAAATCTCGATCTCCAGAAAGCAGGTTCTATAAGGATGCTACAATTACTCGATCTAAAAGAGCATAGGTATTTTTCATACAAAAATACAAAATTATACAAGGAAAAGACAAAGAGATGGCATGATCGTAAGTTGACTCCTCGAATCTTCGAGGTAGGTCAACGAGTTTTGTTATTTAACTCTCGACTTCGTTTGTTTCTAGGTAATCTCAGATCGAAGTGGTTTGGACCATTTTGCGTTACATAGGTAAAATCAGGAGGAGTAATCTGGATTAAGAACGAAGAAAGTGAGAACAAATTTACAGTCAACGTGCACAGACTGAAGCATTATTAGAATGAGGATGTTCAGCGCAGAATATCTTCATTCGCATTGACTGAGGAATAAGCATTCAAGTGTGCATATGGAGCCAGAGCACATAGATAACATTTAAATTTTGCTCCACGCATGCTGGTTTGAATATTTTCTATCTACTTATTAGAGAAGCATCTGAACTAACTGCTTATTTCTTTAATTTAGTTAATTTTTTTATTTTGTTGTGCAATTTAGTTGTTTATCTCGGTAAATCTCTAATTACATTTAGTTGAGGTTCCGCGATAATTGGATGAAAGGGCGAACTCACTTACAATCAATGCACGTGCAACTGAGCACAACCATTTCGATCATTAAATTATGGCCAGATATCGAGCAGTCGGATTGCAGGATCGCTAACCTAACGGTGCATATCAGTTGCATGGCCGCCAAATCCAATCGTCATGCTGAAAATCACGACGATTGCTGCTATAATCATACCTTTCATCATTAAATACCCGCAAACCACTTCTCCGAAACCCCATCACCATTCAAAATCCCTTAATCATTCTCGCCAAAATCCCTTACCCAAGAATTCACTATAGTGCATGCAACGAACTACAGAAAATGATGGAACATAAGGTTAGAAGGTTAAGGTGAAGTTTACCCCTCTCAACGTCTCCAGATAGTCGATGTTGCGCCTGCACCTGTGGGTAATGTAGCCAAACAGTCGCAAGCAGGAAGACGAAGGCACAAGAGAATGACCGTTTCACCTATAAGGTCAGCAAAGCACGAAGAAGCCAAAGAATCCTCGAAGAGACCTGGAGAAGAAAGGGTTGTCACTTCAGTACTACACCAAGCAGTAAGGGGTGATAGTTCTGAACCCTTAAGGTATTTCGAAGGATTAAAGCCTCAAATGGAGGGAAGATATTTGAAGGATTTTGAGAGGAAGATGGAAGAGTTCCATCAAGATCAAGAAGTCGAGCGGAGAAGCAATGCGGGTGTAGGCACCTCTAGACGTGTTAAAGGTGTCGTAGTTCGAGCAGAAGAAGAAGAGAGACCCCATCGGGAAGGAAAAGCATCGATGGTAGAGGAGCATCTTAGTGGATACAGAGAAGAAATGCCAGTGCTAGAGGACTTATTCCGATACCAATTCAGAGACAAAGCAAATATAGGCTTTATCGAGCATTAAAGGATGAGGCTGGCACTCTTAGGAAGAGAGCCTGATGAAGTGAAAATGATCATCCAATGCTTGATGGCCGAGTTCGTAGAAAAACCTATGAACTTAGTAGCAGACACAGGTCCTTCCACACACCCCCAGGTGTCTACTCGCCCACTTAAGAAAAGGAAGAGGAGCACGCATGAAAAGCTGGTGCGATGCTTTTGGTTGCTCACCAGAAATTTAGGCACATTTATGGCGTATGTTAATGAGCCCAATAGTACGTTATTTGATGCACTAGCCCTCTTACACCCATGCATCCACAAGCCCATCTTCCCGTAGTTCCAAGACATTGTTTCTTCCACCAACTTCGACTGTTCTGACTTAAAAGAAGATGAATAAAAGAAGTCTCTATATCTGCAGTATTTCATTTCTCTACTTTATGTCTATCTCACAAAATTAATATAATCTATCTTTCATTTTATTCCCTGCTTAATTTTTGTAAGGACCCGACCCGAAAAGTGGTCCTAAACCAGTCCTTACTCAGCATGCATGGGGGTAAAACAGATAAAATGGAAACATACAAGATAAGTTACTGAATAACCTCAAAACATTTTATAAATTATGCATAAGTTCTGGCCAGTGTTCAAAACAACATTTCAAACAGTTCTCAAAACAGAATGTATAAAACTCCCTATGGACTCCGTGTCCAACTACATGCTGAATCAAAATAAAGAAACATAAATAGACAACAGA